>CM022298.1:32868713-33112163 GCA_011799875.1 Thinopyrum elongatum
AACAGCGCCAGCCCAGGTTAAACCGGACGGCTGGGACCCACACGTCAGTGACACAGTCCTTAAAAGTGATTTAATTAACTTAAGCTGATTATTTACCGGTTAATTATACAGCTGGGCCCACCTGTCGATGACCCAGGGACATCATTATAACTAACCTAAATGAGGTTAGGCTGACGTTTAGCCACCGGCGACGACCTGAGGCGGCGGAGGACGTCGGAAACATCGCTCCGGCGACCATTTGGACGACGGTTTGTTGCTACGCGCAGCTGGGGCTCACGCGCATCTGGCAGTGCAAACGGGAGGAGCTGGGGTGGACCGAGCTGACGGCGGTGACCTCAATGGCGGTGGCGGGAGCTCTTTTGTGTGCGGCCGCGGGGCTACGGAGCACGGTGTAAGGAGCCGGTGCGTGCGTTCGGCTCCTGGGAGCACAGTGAGCAAGCGGGTTCTACTGGGGCGAGAGGAGGAGCTCGGGAGCGCGAGGCTCGCTGGCCATGGCGATGGCCAGAGCTCGGTTTCGTGGGGGCGGCGGCTAACGGACGGGAACGGAGGGGTTGAGCAAGGGGGGAGGAGCAGGAGCTCATAACGGGTTCGAGGGGGTGGTCAGCTGGCTCGGGGACGCTCTAGAGGCGGCGAATCGTGTGACGGTGGCCGTCGGTGCAGAGGTCGAAACGGCGTCGATGGCGATGTCTCGGCGGTCTTCTGGACTTGTACATCTTCGTGAAGATGAAGTGGAGCTTTACGGGACGTATGGACATGGCGGAGGGTCGAGGCGACGACGGTGGCCACGGGAATGAGCAGCGGTGGCCGGCGGTTAGTCTCGGGTGGGCTCGGAAGCACGGGTTAGAGGAGAGGGGCGAGACGAGAGAGAGAGAAGGGAGTGGACGAGGGGGTCGAGGGTGTCTCAAGGCGCGGATAGGCTCGAAGGGGAGGCCGCCAGCACGAAGCAGGAGGTGGAAACCTCAGGTGCGTGCACGGGCGACACGATGTCGTCCTCCTGGCAGGAGCTAGGAGATGACTGGCAACATGGGCTGGGCCGCCTGGCTGCCAGGTAAGTGGCCCAGGTTAGCCTGCTCTCTTTTAATTCTATTTTTATTTATTTATTTATTTATTTGCCACTGTTTTGAATTGAAACAAATTTAAACAATGCCAAATATCCTCTAAATAATTTTATGTTGCTAGATGGACTTTTCCAAAAGCACATAAAACATTTCAAACTTAGTTGAAAATATATCCTATATATTATGAATATAATTCCAAATTTAAATACAATAATGAATTAAATTTAGTGCCCAAAATATTCCTTAAAAATGTTCATTATTTTTGGTTTGGTGCAAAAGCCTTGCCAAACATATCAAACAATTAATAAGAACATTTTGGAAAACATTGAATGCAATTTTCCCAGGGTTCTTTGCCCTTCTTTTAATTGTATTTTGAGGCTTTCAAAATTCCCTCAATTCTATTTTCTTGAATTCAAACATGATGCATGATGCTCTCTGATGCAACTACTTACAAGCAAGATCTAGGGCTGTGACAGTCTGGACCACCCAATGGGTCCAGATGCACAGAGCACTCCCACTGCTGTCCGGGTGCGCGCTCTACGCGTGGTCACCGTGTGACCATAGTGTTGCCACGTGCTCTGGACTGCCCGGGCATGTCTGGCGAGTAAGGCACTCCCCCAGTAGCTGCTCGGCGCAAAGAAACGATACCCATGGCCCATGATGTGACCACCGACTGCACAAAGTCTAAAGAACAGCAAATTGTTTGATTGAGAGTGTGAGCAATGCAAAGCACCATTAGACCTGGGATTTGTAGGAGAGTGCCACAAAGGTGATCATTGTGCCAAAATATTAGCTCAAAAAGATGAGGCTAGCTGGTACTTCCTTTACAAAGTGTCCAGCTGGCCAGAAATGGAAAAGAGGGTGCTGGTGAAAAATGGCTAGGTGAAAATAGCCCAAATTTGGTGGAGACCAATCATTTAGCCTTGAGAATTATCTAGTAGAATTAAATCTCACTTGGATGCTCTATGAAGGTACCTCCTTCACAAAGCGCGAATCTGAACAGAAGCTTGAGAAAATCATAGGGAAATATTGGATAGATGAATTGAGCTGATTTTTAGTTTACAATAGTAATATATCAATATAAACTACCCTGCAAAATTTCAGCTCAATTGGATCAAGGAATCAAGCACTTCCTTCACAAAGTTTTAGACAAGGCAGAAACTTGCATTGGATCGTGTGCTTAAAATTTTGAACTGAGGAACATGGGGTTTGGGTGGAAATGGTGAAGATATAGCAAGTAGAAACTCCACAATTTAATTGGGAATTTTCCTGCCTACCAAAATGGTAGTTCCTTTGGAAAGTGGCAGAAAGGCAATATTGGCCTTGTCAAGGAAAAAGGGAATTTTCCTTATTTAAATTTGGCCAATATTTTTACCAGAGCTTGGGATAGTTACAAAGATCATCTCCACAAATTTTCATGAAATTCAGAGATGTCTAGCTACCCTTCTGGATTTAATTCCTCAGAAAGAGAGGAAACAGACTTAATCCCAGATGAAAAATATTGCACATGACTTGGCAATATTTTTGCATATCCAGGGTTTATAAGTGTAGGAAGATCTCTGGGAATCTTTGGAGGATCAACAGAGCAAAGGGAATAATGGCTCCTTCGTAATCACAAAGGCAGAATTTCAAATCCCAAAATCTGGAATTAGGGTTCAGATGGGTTTTGGGATGATGCAAATGGGGTCTTGACCAGCATCAAAGACATGGGCAAGACTTTGGAAAGTTGAAAATTGCCTGGATTCATCTGATCATCCAGCAAATTCCGGAGGAAGATTTTGAAAAAGAAAGCTCGAAAAGGAATAACAGCACAAAAATTGATAACCCAATTTTTGGGGTGTTACATTATATGAATATGACGATGATGATGATGATGATGAGTTGTTATTATGGTCAAGATGAGTTATTATATCATTGGGTGGAAGAAACAGGGATTAGATTCATGTGGATGGATCCAAAGTGACCAATAGTTGGATTAATAGGATCGTCCTACTAATCCAACTTTTGGTCACTTTTGATCCATCCACTTGAATCTAATCCGCGTTCCTTCCACCCAATGATATAATAACTCATCATGATCATAATGATATTACAGTCTCTTAATTGCTCCTGTATCAAAATTTGTATAACCGTGTATAAATACAATATATAAAAAAATATAGACAAATAGCAGTAGCGTGGGTCAAAGTCCACGCTGCTACTATTTATCAGTAGCGCGGGACGATACCAACGCTACTGATAACAGAATTAGTAGTAGCGTGGGTCAAACCGGCGCTACTACTAAAAGTTAGCAGTAGTGCCTTATTAGTAGCGCGGGACCCCGCGCTACTGCTAGGGTTTTCCCTAGTAGTGTACCCCGCGCTACTACTACTTCTGTTAGTAGTAGCACGGGTCCTACCTGCGCTACTGCTACTTATTTGTAGCACGGGTCTAGACCCTGCGCTACTACTACCTATGCGTATTTTTTCTGTGTATTTATGTTGTATTTATACATCAGTTATACATGATTTTATACAGTCCAACATATACATACAACATTGAAAGTATATGATACAACAATGTCTCATCATCATCATCATAGTGATATACCAATGTCTCATCATCATCATACATTAATTAACCACTAGCACATAGTAGTCATAACATGATCGAAGGTACAAACTAATTGTTATCATCCTAGGTAGATAGCTTCTCAGCACATAGTAGTCATAACACAATCGACGGTACCAACTAATTGTTATCATACTAAGTAGATAGCTTCCCAGCACATAGTAGTAGGACCTACTCCTCTTTTTTAGGGAAAATGGAAAAGAATAGGAAAACCCCTCCATCTCCATGATGGAGCACAGAGATCCACCGGTCTGCAATTTCTGGCCTGCGCTCATTCACTATTTGCCTTCATCCTTCAATTTGGAGGCATCCATCTGGTTGGCGTTCATCCGAGTATCTATATTTGAAATTGGTCTTCTCATGGCAAATAATTGTCATCTCACCTTCCACATCCATCAGGGCAGGCACAACAACATTTGGGAGCTTCTGTTGAAGAACATAATGGTAACATAGTAAGCAATGTAGTTTACTTAAGAAGAATGTATGAAAAAGATGGACTAGTGACACGATAGTAAAAAATCTTACCATGAATTTTCTACGAATGTTAGTATCCCTCAACTTGTGGACTAGTGGCACGTAACGTGTTGTATTTCGGCTAACTCCATAAGTGCCCTTAAATGACATAACATCATTAACAAAGGAGACAAGATAATTCTTCTCCTCCCAAGTAAGCTCTCAGCCAGCAGTGTAATAGGTCTCATCTACTATCTTCCGTGTATTTCTTGAAGATAGAAAATAAGCTATCAATTATAAATAAACAAGTTAAGTTAGGGGTGAATAATAAGTATTTTTAAATAAGCAATATGTATTATTTAACAAATTTGTTTAACAAACTCACACGGAGGTAGAATTGGAATCATGTCCAGATCCACCCAAATGTCTTTATCCAATTGAGGAAAGGTGACTGGATCATATTGACGAACGATGCCAATATCCAAGGTTATTCTCATACCCTCCTTAAATTTGTAAGCCTCGCATAATCCTCTCCAATTTGCACAATCAAAATATGTGTGACGTACTTCATTGTAGATCGTAGCCTCGAAAGTGAAACCATGTTTTGTCTTCAGGTAAGCTGTCCTCTTATCCACCTTATCCATGTCATGAAAATTGAGCTTCTCTAGGACATAACGTCTTGCATAGCAGGGGATGCACTAGTCAAATTATAAAAAATAGAAATTACATGTTAAAGAAAAAAAATCTTAAGCCATGCTTAATTAAGAAGAAATACGTGCCGCAGAAGTTATATACCGTATAATATTCGAAGGCCTCTTTAAGCATGAGGGAGAAGCACCTATCCTTTTCCAAGTGAGGATTGTCGCACATACCCCCCACGTCGGTACAGTCATCGCACTCGGGGTTCCTATCGTCGTCATCTATTTGCTGTGTTCATAATTGAAAGATTAAAAATCGACGGCAAATTCCAGGATGTCAACACACACATCACTATTTAGCATGGGTTGACTTTCGGTCTATCAAGTCTCACTTGAACAACTCTCATCTCTGAAGTGGTGGTGTATATGGTGGGCACTCCCTCACTAATATTTCGACCGTCGGTGATGGTCGCTACTTCTCCTTTCCCTAGTGCAATACAAAAGGTCTAGCAGAAGGAAAAGAAGGAGAAGCGACCCCCACGACAACATTCAGGATCCTTCCTCCAATAACATCAATCTATCACATAGGGAGCCCCATCAGACTGAAAGTCAATCCTAAGCATCGATCAACATTACATATATCGAATAATTGCGCCTGCGCTACTACTAGACATTTAACCCTCCTCATCCATTTACAAATTCCGAGCACTCGATATGTCCAACTTTTTATCAAAAGTCATGCCGAAATCCATGGAAAATTTCGTCATGACTTTTGCTAAAAATAGGACATATCGAGTGCCTGAAATTTACCGGAACGGAATTAAGCAACATTCCAGCAAAACATAGGAACTTGTAAGTTCCCTACAAACCCCCGCTTAAATACATTTAAAGGGAAGATTTTTATTTAATGTTTAAAATACTAAATAGTTTGGGAGACCACATTATTTCTACTGCTACAACAACCTCGACATAGTCAAGGTACAAACCCTACCTCTCTCGACAGAAATCAGTTGATGAGGGAGTTTTTTTTATGTTGTAATTTTCTAGCTTTCCTTGCACCCATTTCTTTTCACATTAATGTTGATCCTATCTGCAACAAAAATTCATGGAAGTAAATGTGGCTACTTGTGTCATACAAAATTTCATAAGAATTTTTTTCATCCTTTAATCATTTTTGTGTTGAAGATATATTGTTTGATGATTTCTTGGTTCTTACTTTATAACAATCTCAACATCCATGAATTGTTTCATATTTTGTAGGAACCACCTAAAATGAAACCACTATCCAAATATAGTTTGAGACACATCCAACATCGGCCATAAACAACCAATTCATTTGCACTATGTTCACTAGACCCATAAATGGAGGGAGTGCCGGAGCAAACGCCGGGGAGCAGCCCACGGTGGTGCTCTACAGAGCGCCCACCAGGCGCCTGCTCCGGAAGGGAGGAAGGAGGGAGGAAGGAGGAGGGAGGAGGGGGGAGACTTACCTCGGAAGGGAGGGAGGAGGGAGCACCAGGGAGGCGGGGACGGCGGCCAGCTCCGGGGCGGCTGCGGGATGGGGACGGGCATGACAGAGGCAGGATGGGGATGGGGACGAGTGGCTGCTAGTGATTAATAAGTGGAACTTAGTAGTAGCGCGGGGCAAAAGGTGCCACGCTACTACTAAGAATGGCCCCTTAGTAGTAGTGCGGGAAAGCAGACATGCGCTACTGCTACCAACTTAGTGGTAGCACAGGTTTTTGGTCACGCGCTACTGCTGTGGCCTGTTCATGCGGGCACGGTGGGGTCCACTTAGTAGTAGCGCGGGTCAGCTGCTCCCACGCTACTATTACTATGTACCAATAGCGCTTGTTTTCCCCCGCGCTACTACTAAGTAGCAGTAGCGCGACCCTAGTAACATGCGCCACTATTAAGTGATTGCCTATAGGGGTTTTCCTAGTAGTGATCTCTGACTCAGGCAGTATCCGCTCAACCCGACCATCAACTAGCGGTTCTGAACTGTGACATCTAGGTAGCTTTCTGGAGGAACTGGCGACACCGAGGGCCCCATAACAATTATCCCGCGTGGCGGATAGTGCGTATATGCCAGTGGCAGTCTCGGATCAAATACCCTGAACTCATTAGTCATGTTATTTAATTTACTCGCAGACAACGACCAGAGCCCAGGCTCACCTCATCTGGTGGGTATCTACCTGCCCTGTCTGTAACACCCCAAAAATCGGGCTATCAATTTTTGTGTTGTTATTCCTTCTTAGCTCTTCTTTTTCTCAGGAGTCTGGTAAATGACCAGGTGAATCCGGGCAATCCTCAACCTCTCAAGACCTTTCTTATGCTCTTGGTACTGGTCAGGACTCCGTCTGCACAACCAAAACTCCATTGAAACCCTGGTTCCAAAATTTCGGAACTAGAATTCTGCCTTGGTGATTACAAAGGAACCCTCCTTTTCCTTGCCCCGTTGATCCTCCCAAAGTTTCCAGAGACTCTCCTATATTCATAAACCTCAGGTGTGCAAAAATATTGCGAAGTTTCAAGCAATATTTTTCATCCAGGATTAACTCCTTTTTCTGCCCTTCTAAGGAATCAAATCCAGAGGGATAGGTAGACATCTCTGAATTTCATGAAAGTTGGTAGAGATGATATTTGTGCCTACCTCAAGCTCTGGTAAAAATATTGGCCAAAATTAAATAAGTAAAATTGCATTTTTCTTATTAAAGCCAATATTTCAATTTGGGGCCTTTCGAAAGGAACTACCATTTTGGTAGCTAGGAAAAATCCCAACTAATTTGGGGAGCTTATCCTATTCAAATCTTCACCATTTCCATCAAAATCTTAAGTTCCACAATTAAAATTTGAGCACAGCATCAATTTGCAAAGTCTGTCTAGATTTCCAATTTTCAAAGGAAGCGCTTGAACCTTTAATCTTTTTGAGCTGAAATTTTTCACAGAGATTTACCTTGATATATTACTCATGCAAACCAAAAATCAGCTCATTCCATTGTGTCAATATTCCTCAAGAAATTATCCAAGATTCTGTCCAAATTGCAGCACTGTGAAGGAAGTACCATTTAGAGGTTTCCAAATGGTGTGAGACTTTACCAGTGCATTCTTGAATCCAAATCATCACACTACACCAAAAATCAGCCAAATATATCTAGCCATTCTTTCCTAGCATCCTCATTTTCATTTATGGCCAGTTTGCAAGTTTGCAAAGGAAGTGCCAGCTAGCCTTGCCCATTTTAGCTGAATTTTGCCCAAGATGATCACCTTGGTGAGTGACCACTCTATGCCAAAGATCATGCCAAGAGGAGCACTATGGTGGCCACACCACATGTCAAACACCTTGCTATCGTTTGCTATTTGACCAAGGTGCAGCCACAGCAGAGCCCTCTTGTGCCTTCCAGCTACACAAGTCACCTTCTTGAGGGTTGTAGAACACCCCAGACATGGTTTGGCATCGAGTAGGGCGTGGCAATGTCATGGCCACGCGGTGACCACGCGCAGAGCACGCCAAATTGGCGCCCTGTGCATCAGATGCTTTGGGAGCACGTATCCAGTAGGTTTCGTCTTGTCCAAGAGCGCTGGCGAGCTCTACACCACATGCGTGCACCGTCAAGAAGCTTTCTCCCTCGTCCCCTAGTCCCTAGACAGCCGTGCCGACCTCCGATGCTCCCCTGGATCCCCGCCACGGTGACGAGCATCCAGGAGCCCCGGCTGGCATTGCGTAGCTCCCTCCCGTGGCTATTTAAGGCGCCTCTCAAGCTCCCCTCCACTCCAGCAACCCCAGCCCCCTCTCCCCCGAGCCTTGGAGCTCTCTTTCTCCTCCCATGGCCGAAGTGCCTCCGCCCGATCCCTCGGCTAGCTCTGGCCCAGTGGCCCTTCCCCCTCCCTCTTCCTTGTCCACCGCATCCTCTGAAGCTTTCGAAGCCATAGCCATCCACAATTTTTCCACGAAAACCCTGCCGAGGCTCCGTCACCACTGCACCTCGGTCGACCATGGCGATGCCGCAGGTTGCCTCGAGCATCGCCACCACCCCCATCAGAAGCGGCTCCCTTCTCCCAGCACGCCGGTGTGCCGCACGTCTGCCGAGGTGTCCTGTGCTGCCGGCACGACCGTCGCCAGCGGCGCCCTCCCCTGTCCTGATTGGGAGTTGGGAGACGACTGAAAGGAGAGAGAGAGAGAGAGAGGATAAGGCGCCCTCCCCCCCCCCCCCCCCCCCCCCCCCGTCTACCACTATTGACCCAGGCCCGCATGGTTTAAGTGGAAGCGCATTTTGCAAAATACGCTTTTCGTTCAGAGAAGCGTACTCCGTCGCGTTATTTGCAGGAAATACGCTTTCTTTTACCGAAAGCGTAATCTGGAAAATGCGCCTTCGTTTCTCAGCCACCGGCCGAAACGGCTATATTGTGGACGTTCACTCATTAAGGACTGAAATGGACACTGTTTTGTCTGTTTTACGGCTTAACAAATGAACGGCCATATCTCCGCGACCGTAACTCCGCTTGAGGTAATTCCAACATCCACGGTTTTTATTTGTCGAACCCGTTCCGACGGTGTCATTTTCATAATGATGCTACCTGTTGAAAATACCAATTTTGCCCTTTCCCTAATATAGGCCTCTCCCGAGAGTGCCGGTTCCGACGAATCACACCCGCAGAACTGTTGCATTTCTTTCCGGAGTATCCGTCCACCCCAAGGCAAGCCAACCTCTTATCATGAGCCCCGGACTTGCGTGATGACTTTGCTTGCACCATGTGTGTTTATTGCAGTACATTCAGATTACCTGTTAGTCTGCACTTTCATACACCTGTTAGGTCATCTGTGTTAGATGCTAGTGTTGTTTATCATGTGATGCCTTGACCTTCTCTTAGACCCAGGTGTACCAATCATCGGTACCCCAACTCGTTTGTTTCCAACCAAAGGGTTAAAACCCAACCCAGAGGTCTTCCCAGGAGGAGTAGTTGTTGTTTTGAGCTAACCCTGGGAATCTCGAGGACGAGATTCTCTTAAGGGGGGAGGTTTGTAATACCCCAAAAATCGGGTTATCGATTTTTGTGCTGTTATTCCTTCTTAGCTCTTCTTTTTCTCAGAGTCTGGTAAATGACCAGGTGAATCCAGGCAATCCTCAACCTCTCAAGACCTTTCTTATGCTCTTGGTACTGGTCAGGACTCCGTCTGCAAACCCAAAACTCCATTGAAACCCTGGTTCCAAAATTTCAGAACTGGAATTCTGCCTCGGTGATTACAAAGGAACCCTCATTTTCCATGCCCTGTTGATCCTCCCAAAGTTTCCAGAGACTCTCCTATATTCATAAACCTCAGGTGTACAAAAATATTGCCAAGTTTCATGCAATATTTTTCATCTAGGATTAATTCCTTTTTCTGCCTTTATGAGGAATGAAATCCAGAGGGATAGGTAGACATCTCTAAATTTCATGAAAGTTGGTACAGATGATCTTTGTGCCTACTTCAAGCTCTGGTAAAAATATTGGCCACAATGAAATAAGGAAAATTGCATTTTTCTAATGAAAGACAATATTTCAATTTGGGGCCTTTATAAAGGAACTACCATTTTGGTAGCTAGGAAAAATCCAAAATAATTTGGGGAGCTTATACTATTCAAATCTTCACCATTGCCATCAAAATCTTAATTTCCACAATTCAAATTTTGAGCACAGCATCAATTTGCAAAGTCTGTCCAGATTTCGAATTTGCAAAGGAAGTGCTTGAACCTTTGATCTTTTTGAGCTGAAATTTTTCAGAGTGATTTAACTTGATATATTACTCCTGCAAACCAAAAATTAGCTCATTCCATTTTGTTAATATTCCTCAAGAAATTATCCAAGATTCTATCCAGATCGCAGCACTGTGAAGGAATTATCATTTAGAGGTGTCCAAATGGTGTGAGACATTACCAGTGCATTCTTGAATCCAAAACATCACCCTACAACAAAAATCAGCCAAATCTATCTAGCCATTCTTTCCCAGCATCCTCATTTTCATTTTTGGCCAGTTTGCAAAGGAAGTGCTAGCTAGCCTTGCACATTTTAGCTGAATTTTTCCCAAGATGATCACCTTGGTGAATGACCACTCTATTCCAAAGATCATGCCAAGAGGAGCACTGTGCTGGCCACACCACATGTCAAACACCTTGCTGCCAATTGCTATTTGACCAATGTGCAGTCACACTAGAGCCCTCCCGTGCCTCCAAGCTGCACAAGTCAACTTCTTGAGGGTTGTAGAACACCCCAGACATGGTTTGCTGTCGAGTAGGGCGTGGAAATGCTGTGGCCACTCGGTGACAACGCGTAGAGCACGCCAAATTGGCGCCCTGTGCATCAGATGCTTCGGGAGCTCGTCTCCAGCAGGCTCCAGCTTGTCCAGGAGCGCCGGCGAGCTCTCCACCACACGCGTGCACCATCCAGAAGCTTTCTCCCTCGTCCCCTAGTCCCTGGACGGCTGTGTCGACCTCCGATGCTCCCCCGGATCACCGCCATGGTGACGAGCATCCAGGAGCTCCGGCCGGCTTCGCATAGCTCCCCCCCCCCCCCCCCCCCGTGACTATTTAAGGCGCCCCTCAAGCTTCCCTCCACTCCAGCAACCCCAGCCCCCTCTTCCCCGATCCTTGGAGCTCTCTTTCTCCTCCCATGGCCGAAGTGCCTCCGCCCGATCCCTCGGCAAACTCTGGCCCAGTGGCCCTTCCCCCCCCCCCCTCTGTTCCTTGTCCACCACATCCTCCGAAGCTTTCGAAGCCACAGCCATCCTCAATTTTTCCAGGGAAACCACACTGGTGCGGCCCTGCCGAGGCTCCATCACCACTGCGCCTCGGTCGACCATGGCGATGCCACAGGTTTCCTCGAGCATCGCCACCACCCCCATTGGAAGCGGCTCCCTTCTCCGAGCACGCCGGTGTGCCGCACGTCAGCCGAGGTGTCCTGTGCTGCCGGCATGACCGTCGCCAGCAGCGCCCTCCCTTGTCTCGATCGGGAGGTGGGAGATAACCGAAAGGAGAGGGAGAGAGGATAAGGCGGGGCCCCTCGCCAGCGGCGCCCTCCCCTGTCCTGACCCGGGCCCGCGCGGTTTAAGTGGGAGCGCATTCTGCGAAATACGCTTTCCATTCTGAGAAGCGTACTCCACCGCGTTATTTGCTGGAAATATGCTTTCTTTTACCGAAAGCGTAATCTAGAAAATGCGCCTTCGTTTCTCAGTCGCCGGCCGAAACGCCTATATTATGGACGTTCACTCGTTAAGGACTGAAATGGACATTGTTTTGTCTGTTTTACGGCTTAACGAACGAACGGCCATATCTCCGAGCCCATTCTGATGTAATATTGTTTTGTCTGTTTTGAGGTAATTCCAACGCCCACGTTTACAATCGTCGAGCACGTTCAGATGGTCTCATTTTCATAATGATGCTACCTGTTGAAACTACCAATTTTGCCCTTTCCCTTATATAGGCCTCTCCCGAGAGTGCCGGTTCCGATGAATCGCACCCGAAGAACTGTTGCATTTCTTCCCGGAGTATCCGTCCACCCCCAAGGCAAACCTCTTATCATGAGCCCCGGACTTGCGTGATGACTTTGCTTCCACCCTGTGTGTTTATCACAGTACATTCGAATCACCTGTTAGTCTGCACTTTCATACACCTGTTATGTCATCTGTGTTAGATGCTAGTATTGTTTATCATGTGATGCCTTGACCTGCTCTTAGACTATATTTTGCCATGTTAGTAGGATACTTTACCATGTGGATTCTATGCTTTGATCTCGTACCATGTTTATCAATACCATTATGATTCTATGATACTGCTGTCAAGTTTGCATCACGCTAGTGCCATGCTTCAGATGTCATGAATAATTTCTTACTTAAGATGATTGGTAGAACTTGCGCATTGATGCATTTATAATTGTTCATGCCCATAAATGTTGATGTTATGATGATATGGTGGAGATATTAAAGTAAACTTGTAAACTAAACCTCCTCCGTCATCGATTGGTTCGAGTCATAGTGCCACCGAACCGAGCTTACCCGTGCAGCCACATTTGCCGGTATGGGACGGATTTGACTTGGTCTATCGTCGTGCTCTTTTATCGGTACCACCTAAGAGGGGAGGTTATGCGCGCGTGCTACCCTGATCAGGTAGGCGGCGATAACCTTCTGAGCCCAGTTGTTTGTTTAGCCCGGGGGTCCCAACAGGGACAGTTTGCCACGGATGTGGCTAGGGTCAAGACTGACACAGGGGACACCCAGGACAGGACCCAGAAGGGGTATGAATGTCAGTGGAACCGTAAGAGAGCCAAGAAATAGACATGTTTTGTTGGAGCAGCACCGGTCCACCCGAATGGTTGCATGTAGTGATGTACGAGGCTGGGAGCTCCATAGTGTGGGCAAAGTGCGCAACCTCTGCAGAGTGTAAGAATCTATTCGAATAGCCGCGTCCTCGGTTATGGGACACAGTTTGTACGAGGTCACTGCTACTTGTAAACTGCGTTGGATTTTTATCCCCAAAGAGGAGAGGATGATGCAGCAAAGTATAGTAAGTATTTCCCTCAGTTAAGAAACCAAGGTTATCAATCCAGTAGGAGAACCCAGCAACACCACGTAAACAACACCTGCACACAAAACGCAAACCTTCGCACCGAACGCAAACGAGAGGTTGTCAATCTCTCGATGGCTAAGTAACGAGAATAAAGGTATATGATAGATTGATAGATTGATAAATAAATAAATAAATAAATGATAAAAGAGTGCAGCAATACTTTTGGTATTTTTGTATAAGAAAACAAGATAGATCTTATGATAAAAGTAGACCCCGGGGCCGTAGAGTTCGCTAGAGGCATCTCCCAAGAAAATAGCATACGGTGGGTAAACAAATTACTGTTGGGCAATTGATGGAAAAGCAAATAATTATGATGCTATCCAAGGCAATGATCATGATATAGGCATCACATCCAAATCAAGTAGACCGACTTCTGCCTGCATCTACTACTATTACTTCACACATCGACCGCTATCCAGCATGCATCTAGTGTATTAAGTCCATAAGAACGAAGTAATGCATAAAGAACGATGACATGATGTAGTCAAGATAAACGCAAATAAGAATTCATCCAAACTTGTTATCCATAATGGCAACAATACTTGCGTGTCAACTCCCCTTCTGTCACTCGGACTGAGCACCGCAAGATAGAACCCATTACCGAGCACCACTTCCCATTGCAAGAAGATCTAATATAGTTGGCCAAACCAAACCAAAACTTCAGAGAAGAAATACAAGGCTATTCTAGATCAGGCATAAAAGAGATCAGAGAATAACACAAATAAATCATGGATAGATCTGATCATAAACTCCCAATTCATCGGATCCCAGCAAACACGCCGCACAAAGTCATTACATCGAATGGATCTCCATGAAGATCATGGAGACCGTTGTATTGAGAAACACAAAGAGAGAGAGAGAGAGAGAGAGAGAGAGAGAGAGAGAGAGCCATCTAGCTACTACCTACGGATCCGTAGGTCTATGGTGAACTACTCATGCATCATCGGAGAGGCGGCAAGGATGATGTAGAACCCCTCCGTGATGATTTCCCCCTCCGGCGGAGTACCGGAAAAGGCCTCCAGATGGGATCTTGCGAGAATAGAGACTTGCGGCGGCGGAAAAAGTGTTTTATCTACTCCCCTAGTGTTTTTGGAATTCTTCTAAATTTATAGAGATGGAAATAGGGCAAAAGGACGCAGAGGGGGCCCACATGGCACGGGGGCTCGCCCCTCTGGGGCGCGCCCTGGTGCCATGTGGGGCCCTCCAGAAGCTTCTTCCTTGGCTTCCAAGTTGACATTGATCCTTATCTCCAGAAAAAAAATCTCCAAAAAGTTTTAGGACGATTTGATCTTATCTGATATTGATTTTCTGTAAAATAAAAATAGGTTAGTCCCCAAAAATGATATAAAAATGTATGAAATGATATTAAAAACATCCAATAATAATAATATCATAGCATGGAACAAGCAAAAATAATAGATACGTTGGATACGTATCAAGCATTCCCAAGCTTAACTCCTGCTCATCCCCGAGTAGGAAAGTGATAAAACACATTTTTGATTGTGGAATGCTACCCAACATACTCAACGAGTTATTTTCATAGCATAGACATGAGGACTTGTATGATTCAAAGCAATAGTCTATAATTTGACATGAAGACATAAATACTCAAGTGATGCTAACAAGCAACCATGCCTTTCAAAATAACAATGCTAAAGAAAATTATCCCTTGCCCATTATGCTCAATCATTGATCCATTCATGAAACAAACTCGAATATCAATCATACTCCATGCACACACATGATCACATGACCCCCTAGTTGGTGCTTTTAATAAGAATGATGAGACTCAACATAAAAATAAATAGAAAGGCCCTTCGCAAAGGGCAGCATTGATTTACAGAGGTGCCAGAGCTCAAGAGATGAAAAAATTATTTTGGGAGGCATGCTTTTCTCGTCAACGAGAACGACTTAGAGTTCCCAATACATTCCACGCTAGATACATCATAGGCGGTTCCCAAACAAAAAATAAAAGTTTTGCTCCCCATCATCATTCCATGGTTTTGAGACTTTGTCCCTTTTTCCATTCACATCCAAAGGAGTTTATTATATATTTTTTCTGAGAGTTTTCTCTCTTTTAGTAGTTTATGCAATTTGGGACTGGGCATCCCTATTACCACCACACGCTCGTGCAATGACAAGTGAATAAACACTCATCTTGAGAATGACATATCCAACATGGAATTCATTGGCCACCCCTCACCGCTTCATGAGCGATACGGGCACACAAAAGAGAAATTATTTTTGAGATTTTTTTTAGAGATGGCACATGCAAATTTACTTAGGACGGCATTGAAATACCGTATATAGGTAGGTATGGTGGACACAATTGGCAAAACAAGTTTTAATGTAATGGATGCACAAGTAGAATTCCCACTTAGTACAAATGAAGGCTAGCAAAAAGATTGCCCAGCAAACTGCAGCCAGCCCAAAAGAATAGAATCTGGCACCGTCAGGAAGAAATACATAGCACCATGAATAATATTGCCACAAGTTGTTGGGACATAGATCGTTGCCCAGGACCGCCCCAACTGAGCGCCAAATGATTTTTGAAACTGGGCAAAGGAAAAAGAGATGTTGAGAAGTCTCCTGTTCAGCACAGAATGAACATTTAGCATTGCCGGGCCACTTTCGACGTTTCATAACATCTCTAGTCAGGATAGCGTCCTGAAACAACTGCCATGGGAAGATTTTAATTTTTAGGGGGATTTGGATTTCCATATCCAACGGAAATCGCACCCTGCTAGGTTGTTCTCAAGCATCTTATACATAGCTTTCGTAGTAAATCTACGGTTAGGTCAGGGTGCCCAACCAATTTGGTCAGGTCCTGTAGAGGAGGGGATTTTCAGCACAGCCGCACGCATAGCATTCCACATATCATCAAGAGGGGGGGTTTAGTCTTCTGCGAAACATATCACCCAACCCAACCCCCCTCAACTTATCCACCGTGAGCTCAGGCAGAGTACATATGCTAAAAAATTGAGGGTATTGATTGCACATAGGGGGTAGCCCATTCAAGGAGTCCTCCCAGACTCGAGCCACATTCCCAGACTTGATGTGGATTATCCTGCCACGCATGTAATATTCTTTTACTTTCATAATATCCTTCCAAATAGGGGAGTCATTAAATTTACTCTTCACCGTAGCAACCGTATCCCTTTTCAGGTATTTGGCTTTGACAATATCTTGCCAAAGCCCCTCTTGGGTATCGAGTTTCCACCACCATTTAACAAGGAGGCTGATATTTTGTTTACGTAAGTCTTTCACCCCCAGGCCACCTTTGTCCTTAGAGCGGCAAACCCTACTCCAACGAACCAGGTGATATCTCTTACGTCCCCCCCATACTTTGCCAAAAGAAACGTCGTCTGCGTTTGTCCAGTTTCTCAACGAGGGTTTTAGGAAGAAGGAACATCGCCATATAATAGTATACAATGCTAGATAGGGAAGAATTCAGTAAGATGAGCCTCCCACCCGAGGAAGCAGCATTCCCTATCCAAGACTCACAACATTTGCCAAATTTTTCATCAACAAAGATCCACTCAAGGCATCTAAGAGAGGAAAAACTGACTGGTACCCCAAGATATCGCATAGGGAAATGACCTATTTGGCAATTGAAAAGCTCCGCATAATATTCTAGGATACTGTTATCACCTCCCACACACAAAATTTTGCTTTTAAGATAATTGATCTTGAGGCCCGACATGAGCTCAAACATATACAGGAGCAGTTTAAGGTTCACTGCTGCAGAGGTGTCATGTTCAAAGCATATCACCGTATCATCCGCATATTGCAACACAGCTACACCCTCCTCAATCAGATCAGGAGCTAGACCAGTTAACAATTTTTCCTTTTGAGCATTAAGAATCATTTTCGAAAGGCACTCAACGGCAAGGTTAAACAAGAAAGGCGAGTGGGGTCGCCTTGACGAACCCCTTTGTGGCTCATAAAATAAGGCCCAGTCTCATTATTCAGCTTGATACTAACCGTGCCATTGTTCAGGATTTTGTTAATCCACTCACACCACTTGTCATTGAAACCCCTCATCCTGTGGCACTCCAATAAGAAGTCCCAATTAATTTTGTCGTAGGCTTTTTCAAAGTCTAGTTTCAATACCACCCCAACTCTCTTTTTAACATGGGTATGATGAAGCACCTCATGCAAGGACAGAATCCCATCCATAATATTTCTTTTTTTAATAAAAGCATTCTGGTGTCGGCTGATCAACTTATCCGCGTAAATAGCTACACGGTTATCCAGCACTTTCGTAATCAGTTTATAAGGACAGCGAAGAAGGCATATAGGACAGAATTGTTGAATTTTTTTAGCCCCCGCCATCTTGGGAATCAAAGTAATCACACCATAGTTCAGGCGGGCTACATCCAGCGTTCCCGCATGGAAAGCCTCAAAGATACGCATGATATCCACCTTCACAAAGTCCCAACAGCATTTATAAAATTCTGCTGGGATGTTATCAGGACCAGGAGCCCTATTACTCTCCATACCGAACAGGGCTGTTTTGACCTCTTCCTCAGAAAAGGGGCGGGTCAGAAATTCATTATCTTCATCAGTGAGTTTCTCATGATCTCCCCAGGTGTCAGGGGAAAGATGAAAATGGTTGCCTGGAGCTGTGCCAAATAGCTCTTTATAATAGGAGGTAGCGTGATGAAGTAGGTTTTTTGTCCCCTCAATCACAATGTCACCGTCGGTAAAGGAGTGAATGGTATTCTTACGTTTTCTGCCATTAGCAATATGATGATAGTACGCAGTATTTTGATCACCCTTCAGAAGCCACCTCTCCCTAGACTGTTGAAGTCTAAAGAGCTCTTCATTGGTGAGGATCACATTGAGCTCAGCTAAAAGGGAGGCCCTACGGCAGCATAAATCTGCATCAATAGGACCTTCTTCCTCTATCTTTTCAATCTCCTCAAGGTCTCGACGAATATCTTTCTTCCTTTTTCTCTCATGACCAAAAATATGAGACCCCCATCCCTTAAAATACCTCTTGAATCTTTTCAATTTGATGGTAAGGATGTCTATAGGGTCGTTCGAATTAACAGGCTGCTCCCAAATTTCTCTGGTTCGGGGCAAGAAAAGATCGTTGCTCAGCCAGCTAAGTTCAAAACGGAATTCTTTTTTCTTGGGAGGCCCGGGTCTGTCAGCTTTCAAGGAAAACAAAAAGGGATTATGGTCAGACTTGTCCCTCACAAGTTTACGGACCGACACCAAGGGGAATAAATCCTCCCAAGCATAGCTCATAAGTACCCTATCCAATTTTTCTAGGGTAGGATGCGCTTGTTGATTCGACCAGGTATATTTACCACCGGTCAGATGGATCTCTCTAAGGTTAAGAGTATTGATCACAGAGTTGAATTTATCAACATATTGGTTACGTCTCATATCTTTGTTCATAAGCAAACCGGGTTAGCCGGCTGCAACTTGACCGGGTGGGGGCAGAGTGGTCATAAGTCTGTTCAATGCAGAGTACATCCTCTGTTCAGAGTTTGAAGGCACAGAGCTACAGAAGCAAGCCGGGTTAGCCGGCTGCAACTTGACCGGGTGGGGGCAGAGTGGTCATAAGTCTGTTCAATGCAGAGTACATCCTCTGTTCAGAGTTTGAAGTCACAGTAGATCCTCTAATTTCTGGCACATCTCCGTTACGAACAGAGTACATCCTCTCTTCAGAGTTTGAAGGCAGAGCAGATCCTCTAGTTTCTGGTACATCTCCGTTCCAGGTTTCAAAGCAGAGTCTCCCCCATTTTTTTTCTTCTTTTTGACAAAAGCCACGGCTTGCGTGTTGCCTGCACGACTGCTGACAGCTGAAACCAGTGGACGACGCGCGAGCTAGTCAATCTATAAGCATTTTTTCAAGACATATTTCTTCAAGCTTTATTCAACCGTCACAATGTTTACAGGGGATGAACAAAAGATCACTAGGTTGGCCTAACCAGACATGGTGACCAGCCCCTGGCTGTAGAGCATGCTCCGCTGAATTACAAGCCTCAAAATTCAAGCTCCTAAATTCATGAACAAAATTTAATAAATCAAAAACTCCAGAGTACTCTATCATTTCATGTATGATAGCTTCATACATAGCCACGCTATGTTGTGTAATATCATCAACCATCACCTTGCAGTCAGAAGCGACGTGGATCCTCTGCAAGAACCATTGATTCCCTGACCGTCAAAACTTCTACAGTTGCAGGGTCCGAGATGACCCTGAGTACAATGACCGAATCTCCAAAAAAAAAAAGCACCCCTGGATCACGACTCACTGCAGCCACCACTCCACTCCAGAGGTCCCTGCTATGGCCGCAACAATATTGAATTTAGTGAGGTTATGGTTTCCATTGCCTCGGCCTTGGGGCTACCACACGCACTGTTGGGCTCTTAGGCTTGTCAAAGATTCGAAGATCGCTCAAAAGGGACTTAATAAAGTGGTGAGTTCATAATGGGCTTTGATATATATCCTCATAGATAGCTTTTCTTCTCGCTCCCCAAATTGCCCACAGGGTGACCACCATGCGGATGAAATCTTCATTAGATAGAATGCCATGCCTTACAAAGAATTTTTTTTGCATTTGTGATCTGGTGCTGACACATGTGCTCGACCAGGCCCTACTTTGATAACGCCCATACACTCCGTGCCACTGTAATCTGCTTGTTGCCCAGACAGGCCCATGTGATACAGTTTTTGCCTGTTTGGTAGCCTGTGTTGCATCAGATGATACATTTTCTTGACAGACTCATATTTGAAGAAAATCAGAATTAGACAAAATGTTCGAGTTACTTCTGGGACCGTGTGATTGTATGTGGATTGCTTGAAATATAGGCAACTAACAGCGATGCTATCACGTGATCATAAGAATGCCAACATCCGGCATGCCATCACAAATGGAATTAACTGACTATCTATTAATTAATCTAAATAGGTCTTTGCACAATGCTGGAGATGACCGACCAGCGAGGTGATCTTTGCAGTAAAAAATGGGGCAGCACGTTTGCCAATTTTTGAATCAATCTCGCATCCATCAGACTTGGCGTGTGAAGAATAACCAGAATTTAACAGCTTGTTGAGTACATCATCCCAACGTGTTTGGAAGTAGTTTACTTGGCCGATCTCGCAATAAGCCTGTCAGCATGCATTAGTATTTAAATTCACATCCTTAATGCTCTTCGAAGTATTATGTTGAGTCGATGTTGAGGTTAGCAGGAACTTTTGAGTTGGAACAACTAATGATGATTAGGACACACGTACCTTGTTGAGCCCGTAAGCATACGGGTTACTCCAGGAAAGCAGGTAGTCCTGGTCTTCTCCATCTTTGTTCTTTCCACGGTACACTACTGTGGCTATCGAACCAGAAAAGTACCCATGTTTGTGACTGAAGGCAGCCCACTGTGCGTTGGCAATCCATTTTGGGTGGTCTTTACCGTTGAAACGACCAGACCAAACATTGGAGCCGACGTGGTGAAGGGTGTCCCCGGTCGCGTTAGAGATGAAGCAATGCATGGTTCGCGGTGGGCGGATTTGGACGATGAGCTTGGGACCGCACAAGTACCTGCAAGCCTTGACATCCTTGCCGTCCTCGCACACCAGAACCATGGCCTCTCGTGCTCGGTCTTCCCGATTCTTGGGTTTCCCGATGTACCAAGGCATTCGATCCAACTTGTCGTTGTCAACCACTTCACCAAAGAGATACACCGCAGTGTTCAGTTCACTTCTCGCCGGTTCTTGGTCTGTCATGTCAGTTTCTGGGCTTCCCTGCGTAAATTTTTTTGGAAACAAATAGAACTGTATGTGAACAATCTAGAATTGAAGGGGGGAAAAGAGAAGTACAAAGCCTGGTAAAACATCGGAACACTATTATCTTCGACCACGCAACTCCGTCCATGGCGAGGGTTCTAGCGCAGAGGGAGGCTGCCGGCAAGTTCACCAAGGCAGTTCCATCGTGTTTTCAGCGGTTGTTTAGGTGTCCCCAAGCGTATTCGAGACAAAAAAAAGTCTGGTAAAAAAGTGGACAAGCCTCCCACTTATGATTAACCCCTCTCGTAAGCATTCGCAACTACGAAAGAAGAATTAAGATAAATCTAACCATAGCATGAAACATATGGATCCAAATCAGCCCCTTACGAAGCAACGCATAAACTAGGGTTTAAGAGGTGACGGTGCTGGTGAAGAGGTTGATAGAGATTGACTCCCTCTCGATGAGAGGATCATTGGTGATGATGATGGCTTCGATTTCCCCATCCCGGAGGGAAGTTTTCCCGGCAGAACAGCTCCGCCGGAGCCCTAGATTGGTTCTGCCCAGGTTCCGCCTCGAGACGGCGGCGCTTCGTCCCGAAATCTTTCTTCTGATTTTTTCCAGGTCAAAACACACCATATAGTAGAAAATGGGCATCGGGGGCCTGCCAGGTGGCCCATAAGGTAGGGGGGCGCACCCAGGGGGGGTAGGGCGCGCCCTCCACCCTTGTGGATGGCAGGTGGCCCCCCTCTGGTGCTTTGTTCGCCCGATATTTTTTATATATTCCAAAATAATTCTCCGTAAAGTTTCAGGACTTTTGGAGTTGTGCAGAATAGGTCTCTAATATTTGCTCATTTTCCAGTCCAGAATTCCAGCTGCCGGCATTCTCCCTCTCCATGTAAACCTTGTAAAATAAGAGAGAAAAGGCATAAGTATTGTGATATAATGTATAATAACAGCCCATAATGCAATAAATATTGATATAAAATCATGATGCAAAATGGACGTATCATGCGGCGCCTCCCTCCACCGTTTACTTCCCCGGTCATATTTTCGTAGTGCTTAGGCAAAGCCCTGCGGAGATCACTTCACCGTCACCGTCACCACGCAGTCGTGCTGACGGAACTCATCTACTACCTCGACGTCTTGCTGGATCAAGAAGGCGAGGGACGTCATCGAGCTGAATGTGTGCAGAACTCGGAGGTGCCGTACGTTCGGTACTCGGTCGGTGGATAGCGAAGAAAGTTCGACTACATCAACCGCGTTGTGAAACGTTTCCGCTTACGGTCTTGGAGGGTACATAGACACACTCTCCCTCTCGTTGCTATGCATCTATATGGATAGATCATTGCGTGTGCGTAGAAAATTTTGTTTTCCATGCAACGATTCCCAACATAGACATGGGCACATAATCTAACAGCGCAACGCATGCCTTGTGCTAGTTGCTGCAAGTGAATTCGTCCATTTTTTTAACACAGCTAATCTATTTTTTCAAGCGAAAAAGCAAGTGCGTTAATTGGACACAGGCTGGTTCAAATCCCTGAGATAGACCCAAGAAACGGAAAGGGATGAAGTAGATTTCAATCTAATGGTTTTGTTCAACTTTGATTTATTCATGGATGGTGTCAATAAATTGTCGTACAAAAAGTCAGATAAAAAATATCACATGTCTACCATGGTTTTAATGTCTGACTAAGAGCATCTACAACCGAACCCCTCAAACCCGTCTTAAAGGCCCCGGCAGGCCACCCGGTCGCTGCCCGGTCACGAAATTTAGACCCAAACGGGCCCCTCAAACGGCACTCAAACGCCCGGCCTGACCGGCACCCCCCATATCCAGCCCAGATATGGGGCGAATATGGGGGCACCCGGGCACGCCCGCCATGTCGGCCTTACGGCATGGCTCTACACAGACTCGCCGGGACGGGCGCCTCGACCATCGCCGCGGTGGAAACGCCGCGTGGCACCACTCTGGCTCGCCGCTAGTCCGAGCCCTTCCACCTCCTCCCTCTCCCGCTCTGGCGCTTTGCCCACGCTCCGGCACTCCACCATGGTCCGAAGCAAGATCACCTACTATGTCATGCTGACGCCGGAGCGCCGCTATGAGATCCAGCAGCAGATCCGGGCGAGGGAAGCCGCGCGCGCCGCCCGCATCGCTGCCGGGCTGCCTACGGACTCGCCGGAGCCAGAGGAGGAGGAGCAGGGGGAGGAGGAGGAGGCGGGGGAGGCGGACCAGCAGGTGCCGCCCTTCAACATGGAGTAGGCGGAGGCGGAGTTCGCCATCGCACAGTCCGACAAGATGGCCGAGCAGCAGGCCATCCTGGACTCCATCCAGGATGAGGCCTATCTGGAGGCCAACTGGGCGTTTCACCGGCGGGAGCAGGCGGAGACCGACGCGCTCTTCTTCGAGCTCGACGCGAAGATAGAGGCGGAGGAGGCCGGAGTGGAGCAGCCGGAGGAGGCGGAGCTGCAACTGCCGCCCATGCTGCCGGAGCCGGGCACGGAGATCGTCATGATCTCCGACGAGGAGTAGCTAGGATCGACGTAGTACGTAGGTTCTATTTCCTTTTGCATGTCTTTGTACGGAAATAAGAATCGAGTATGAGATGTCCGGATGCAACAAATAAAATTTGAGGTGTGCGTGGTCAGTGTCCGCGGACGCGCCCTCGGGCGTTTGAGGGGCCGATTTTGCCATATGTGGCTGAAGATGCTCTAATGTACATTTCTGCTAGACCTTAGCATGCACCTCTCTGTTGCCGTCAGGTTGCACCGTTTGGTTGTTGTAGTGTCGCGTTGATGAGTGCTTGGGTAGACATCCCAATTGTCTTTCCCGTTCCAACGCACGGGCATATGTGCTAGTTTGATACAAACACAGAACAGTCCGGATGCTGCTGTAACAACATCTGAAAATAATCAACTTCCAAATTAAAAGTACATACCTAGAGAAGATGGAACGCTTGGGGGATCCTCTAGCAGTTGTGAAGAGAAGAGATAAACAAGGATGAGGCTTCTACGAGGAATCACTTCCCACTAGCCTCAGCTGGATATATACCAAACCAATGAGATGTGCATGTATCGTGTAACCAAGTATCCATTGACTCAGAGTGTAGGGATGGCGATGCCGCCTCTATGTGAGGAGTGAGGAGTGATGACGATGACGCCTGCGTCTTGTCTCGTCGAGGCTCTCTTTGGAGTGGTGTGCGTGAATTTATTTGTGATGGTTTTCGCCTGGTTATCCATAATTAACCGGGCAATTTGGTTTTCGCTCGATTTTTCCTAATTAACTGAAAAACTCTTTTCTTGTTAATAAATGCAGGATAACTGCCATTTCGAAAAAAATAAGTATCGGTTGACTCCACTCATGCCTACGGTATTTGACACTTTCTCGATGAAGACAAAATGTAGTATGCCTGCCGTATTTGACAATTTCTCAGCTGCATACAATAATCCATGTCTACATCACTTCAAATATTTTTCAGCACTATGGCTTTCATCTACGGTGACTCCGCCGCATGAGATGCTAAACAGAGAATAATATGCATTAGTAAGACACACGGAGCACCAAGTCTACTATTTGTTCCAAGGTAAGCCGAAGGTAGTACAACTGCCTTCTAAACATCCAAGCAATGATCAGTTCCGCCGAAAGTGTGACACTTGTTCACACACAACAGCATCCGACTGTACTAAAAAGATTCCCAACTGGCACTTGAAGGAAAACATGCAAGATTTTCAGTCATGCTACCCCACCTTGCTTGGGTTGGGATAAGAATGCACTGTTTCTCAATAATCTCACTCTTGTCCACTTGAATTATTGCACTCGTCAGAAAAGCCTGTAAGAGTTGTCTCCGTGTCTTTCTCACACTTTTGGCAGCAATCTCAATAATCTCACTGTTGTTTTACATTTATTTAGATATGGATGAGCTTCCAGGCAGCTTCCGTGTGTGAACAAGTCAGATCAAGCTTGACTGTGTTGCTTTTGCTTCCGTATGTACCCGTCTACAGTTTCAAAGAATTCTAAATCTGAGTTTATCTTATGTAGTGAATGGTGCGGAAGTAGAGGCTGTGTTTAGTACCTCTCATTTTCTCCAAGTTTTCTGTACCTCCTTTTCGACAAAAAAAAAAAAAAAAAACCTCCTGATTTGTTTATACAAGGTCACCTTGTATTCAAAGTCTAATTTTGATCATCGATCGGAACAACATAATATGAGTTATATACCATGAAATATATTTTGTTTTAAACAGATAATTTATATCTTTGTTGGTCAAATGGAGTTAGGGCATCTCCAACGTCGTGACGCAAGTCAGACTCACTAGTCCGCGGACGCGACCGCGGATATGCATACGGAGCCGGTCATCCAACTGCATGCTCGAAACTTCCAAGCGCGTTTCAAATGTAAATTGAACAAACCGGACTAATTTGATGCAAACCGAATGATTTTCCTGCAAAGTTTAATGTATTACAACTAAACTAGGCGATATTTGACAAGTTCACAAAAAAACTACGCGAGGTGCTGGATGGTAACCTCTATGCATGCCCTCCCTGGCAAACAGTACCTTCGTCGTTGTTCGCTCCGTCACGGTTGCCGTTGCCGTCGGAGTCATCATCGTCACGGCCCTTCCAGCGGCGGAAGGGAATGTAGGAGCCGTAACAACCCTAATTGGCTTCCGACCACTGCATGTGGAGGAGTCAATTGTCTTCCTCCACCGCTGCCTGCATAGCCGCGTCGACCGCGGATGCCACCTCGGTGCACCCACCCTCATTGCCCTAGCCCGCGACGAGGGCGGCGGCACGCAATAACTCAACAACAATCTTGATGGGCTAGTCGATGAGGCGGGGTCGACACAGCACAGACATCTCTGCGGTGGTCCTAGACTGATCCTTCGCCCAAGCCAACGCATGGTTTGGGTAATTGCAGACCTTGTCGGTGCGACATCCGACGTCGTGAACGCGGCCTAGCTCTCTGCGTTGTGCAGCTGCCGCTGCGTCGCTTCCCTTGTCGCCCTCTCTTTCACCGTTGAGGCGCTCTGCGACATCGTTTTGCCGATGTCAAAATCGAGGTAGTGCATGAGGCGCCCATGCACGCTTGCGAGGAACGGGGGCCCTCTTCTTCCTCCTCCCCCTTCACGTCCTTGCCGCGTCAGATGCAGCGCATATGTGACACAAGCAGGTCGAACCGGCCGAATGTGCTGCGTGGCGGAAGGGCGGCTCCTCTGTACCTTCTTCTTAACACGGTGTCTGATTTGAACGATGATGTTGGCACTCGAACTGTAACGGTCCGCCAAGACCGAACCATGACACTCCACCGTCGACGAAATCTAAAGGCGTTGGCCAACCGAGACTGCGCAACGCCACGACACCATCTGTGTCATGGGGTACATTCGAAACGTCACGTTAGGCTGAGACGGTGCCACGACACCTATGCGCCATCGGCAAAGTCGAAGAGCAACACCAAGCAGACAATGCGCCAGAACACACCCAAGACATCGCGAGACCAGGGGATGAAGACAACGCCACCAAGATGGAAATGACGTGGAGCGCCGCCGCTATCTCTGTCAGCAACTGCTGGCCAACCATGGATTTCTCCCATCCCCGGCAACAACCTTCACAGGAGTCGCAGAGCAGCCGCTAATAGCGCAGTGCAGTGCAGTAAGGGATGGCCCCAGATCCAGGCAAATCCAGTAGGCAGAGCGATGCCGACAGGCACCCCGGTAATGAGGGCACCAGCGTCGAGCCCCGGTAAGGCTTCCCCGGCAGGTAGAGCCAGTCCACCGGGAGGAACTGGGAGGTGGATGGCTCCATTCACAGGAGCCACGACGCCACCTTCGTTGGCGAGTGCACGGCAACGACAGAACTACCGGGGAGGGGGGGGGGGGAGGAGGACGTGGCAGTTGGACCCGTGGGAGGCGGGATGACGAGCGTCGAGCACGACAGAACCGCAGCTGATGACGTCAAGAGGTTGAAGGTGGGAGGTGGCGTAGTCCGACGCAAAGGCGCGGAGCGGGGGGGCGTGTCGCAGGGCCCATCACGGGGGGACGCCAGATCTTACGGGGGACCGACGCGGATGAAGGTGGGTGGGGGCAGCAGGACGAGCACGCACGCGAGGGACGGATCCAGCCGCCGCCAGCCTTTGCCTGGCTTTACCCGACGTCGTTTGTCGGTGGCGGCAAGGTGCGGTGGCTGGTGAAGAGGGCTTCTGGCGGCGGTGGGTGGGGTGCCCGCCCGAGTCACCTCACAGAGAGGACGCGCCCGCGCGGGGCGGGGCGGGGGGGGGGGGTCTTACTTGCTAAAAGTGGAATCTTGTGAGCAAGCAAATAAACTGCAATCAGGAAAAAAAAAAATTTTAAGTTGAGGAAAAAAAACATGCCGCTGAACTACGATACGGCATCTTTGCTTGGACATGGGAAAAAACGTCGAGTCAACGTCGTTTGCTTTCCGTGCAACCACGCGCTTGCCTCCATTATTAAAAAGGTTGCAAGGTGCTGCTGGACGAGCAAGCAACCCGGATCCATCATCGTCGCCGACGAGCAACTCGTCTTCGCCGCGGACGGACAGGCAACCCAGATCCATCATCGTCTTCCGTTCGTTCCTTCTCCAGCCCCAGGTCAGTGCTACCTACGACGCCATCTTGCTTAATCTTTTTCTACCATGGACATCGAGCAATGCTCTTCGTTGCTTTTTCGACCATGTTTCTACCAAAAGCTTTACCTACTTAGTTCATTCTAGCGACGGTTGGCTAAAATCATGTAAGATTAGGATTTTCCTTCCATAGTCGCCTGACTTGTGTTGGTTCCAGTCAAATCGCTCTCCACTGTCGGATCAAGATCCAGGTCCAGCAGCCTTCTTCTTGCTCTTCTTTTCTTACTCCAGCGGACGCCTCTGCTCATAGCCCCCTTCCTCTCCTTCCTGCTCGCCTCCGATGAGGTCCTCTTCCTGTCCGAGCACTCGCCGGCCACTCGGCAGCCATCTCAGCGCCCCCTAACCCCCACAAGTCAACTGGCTGCACGCCTCAGCTACGTCGCCGTCTCCATCGCGGTCCTGACGTCCCCGTCTCACCCTTGAGATTCTTGTGGGAGTTGACTGATGCGGCGAAAAACTTCAGGCACATAACAAATTGCAAACGCGGAAACTTTATGCCACTTTGTCCTTGACCGATGCTGTATCCCATTATAATTTTGGTTTCTCAGGAGGAAGAAGAAGAAGAGGATCGTCTTGTAAGCCCGCTGGGTGCGCGATAGCCGCAGCATGGATTTTAAACTCCATGATATCGAAGCTATCACCAACGACTTTGCAGAGGCTCAGAAAGTCGGCAGCGGTGGGTACGGAGATGTTTACAGGGTATGTTCTAGTACTAATCATTGTATTTTCTGTGTATTTCTCACATTTGCAATCAAGATCTGTACTATGACAAGTCGTCGATTTTATCAGGCCACTCATAAAGGAGAAGAAATTGCCGTGAAGAAGCTCCATCAACTGCAGGGACTCGATGATAAGCAATTCGACAGCGAGTTCCGTAACCTTCGTAATATACGCCACCAAAATGTTGTGCGGCTAATTGGCTATTGCCACGAGTCTCGGAAGAAATACATGGAGCACAAGGGGGAGCTTATCTTCGCTAAAGAGATGGAGCGAGTGCTCTGCTTCGAATATATGCACGGCGGAAGCCTCGATAAACATATTACAGGTCATTAACTCTCTTCTGTGACCTGCATCCAAGATATATCAATGATTCAGCATCATATATCTGACAGATAGGCTGTTGTGTTTACTTCCAAATGCAGATGAATCTTGTAAGCTTGATTGGCCCACCTGTTACAAAATCATCAAAGGGACTTGTGAGGGCTTACATCACCTTCACACTGCGCAGGAGAAGCCTATTTTACATCTAGACATAAAACCAGCCAACATATTGCTGGATAAGAGCATGACGCCTAAAATTGCTGATCTTGGTTTGTCGAAACTTGTTTCTTCAACATTAACACATAAAACAGAGATTGTCAAAGGGACACAGTAAGTTGATGCATATTTTAGCCTTGCTTCGTTCTTGTATGACCTGAAACTGAGGTTTTGTTTCTCTTGCAATAACCATATCTATTATGTTTTCGATGATATCTTGCAGAGGGTACATGCCACCAGAATATGTAGACAATGGCTACATATCAAAGAAGTTTGACGTGTTTAGTTTCGGCGTCGTAATTATAAAAATGATGGCTGGTAATGTGGGCTACTTCCATTATGCTGAAATGTCTCGCAAAGAGTTTATTGAGCTGGTAGGAAAAATCCACCCTGTTTATTCGATGAATATATAATTATACATACATCTCATTCTCTCTCTTTTCTTGGGGTGTCTCTTCCATGTTGTACGTACGTGTTAGATTTAATTTTTGCAGTGCAAAGTATTAGTATACTGTAGGAAGTTTTATGCGCCAACTTTGCATGTAGGTAACTAAAAACTGGGCGAAAAGGTTGCTGGCAGAGCCTGGATATTCCTCGCACGAAACCGACATCCTAGGAGTCACTAGATGTGTTGAAATTGCATTAAGATGTGTGGACAAGGACCGAAGCAAAAGGCCCTGTATTAAGGATGTTGTCCATGAGCTGGAGGAACTAGAAGCTGAGATCAAGAAAATGTCCCTATCTTCTGACCAGTCAAAAGGCCTAATTCTGCAGGCAAGCATCCTTGTCACTCTTTGTTCTAGGTTTTGCAATGCTCTGTTTTTTCACAGTAGCATTCAGGCCTGACAAACTTCTGTCAAATTTGTATCAACGTAGCGATGTTTGTACGACCGGATGCACTAATTGACGCCTTATTTTCCTTGCAGAGAAGCTGTGACACCAACATTCTCTCGGTGGATCCGACCCTTGAGCTGCGGTTCCTCTTTGAGCCAAGGAAGGAGACGTCATGCTGTCTGCAGATGACCAACAAGACGGGTGGCTTCATCGCATTCAACATATTGATGAACAAGAACAAGTATAGTGTGCGGCCAAGCCAAGGGACCATGCCGCCGTGCTCCAGGCGTTATGTTGTCATGACACTGTCAGCGCAAGAGGCGGCGCCGCCATACATGCGGTGTGACGACATGCTCCTGGTGCAGAGCACCAGCATCACCCAAGATCTTGGTGAGATCAATTATCAAGAATTGTTCGACATGGCCAGGGCGGATAAGGTGGTTGATGTGGTGCATCTGCCAATCGCTTATGTCACGTTAGAACAATAGTCTCCTCCACCAGGAACTGAGAATAGCTCAGGTGTTAAAGCGCCATATTGGTAGATTCAGTCAGTGCTTGAGTTGTTGTTTGAGAAAGGGTGTTCTTTCTTACGTCTAGTTGATCGTTTGTTCTTCGATTGTTCAGTCTTTAATTGTGGCTGCTAAAAAATTGTGTCATTAAATGCAGATTTTTTTGTCTGTGGAAATTATAGAAGACATAATAATCCAAACAAGAACCAATAGAAAAGGTCCTTGAATCATGGAAGCTTGAGTATGTGTTCTAGAGATAGTCAATTGGGAGTCTATAGAACAGGTCCTAATATTGAAGACTACAGTAATCGTGACTCAGTAAGAAAAAAGAGGAATGTTACCCTACCCGTTGGCTTGGAATAACGTAAGAGAATCTTGTCTAACAATACTTACGGACAAACATAAGAAAAGATCGAGAATATGAAGTGTCCAACTTTCTCCTCCACCTTGTACTGTGTACACATGCATTTGACCGCCTAAAAGAAAGATATGTAAGGCGATGATTGATGTCTTTAGAAACGTATTGGCGCCTAGAATGTTGTCTATTATACAATGAATGGGTTAATAGGAGTGAAAATATCTTGACACAAACACACGCACATTTACTGGCGCACATCTGCAGATGGACAAGCATAAGAAACGATCGGTGGAGGGGAAAGGTGGACACTGAGAATGGATTTTCTACCGGGTATGTGCACGCCACATGCATGATCGTCCTAGGAAATTCGTGCTGTAATCAGCCGGTCAACACAATCCATACGGCGTATATTGTTGGCGCCGCCTCTCGTCGCAGCGCCGTTTCTTCTCTCCCTCGAGCGCCTGACACAACTCTTGTGGTTTTTCTCTATCTTTTTCTCTCAAGAACACAAGAACATACACACACACATGTACACACTTCACCGTGGAGAAAGCCAGCTTTGCTTCGTTCTCCCGGTGAAACACACATATGCTACATCTTTTCTCCTCAGCCCTCTCGGCCTCTGTTTCCATTTACTCAGTGCAATATATATACACGAAGGTAGGCACTTAGGCCATGCAAAACTCACGCCACTAACCCACTAACGCTACGGCCTACAAGCACGGCCTCGTCCAATCAACCCCTGCACTAACTAATCTAGCTACATGCATGCGCACGTACAGCACCGGCGCAATCTCTCCACAACGGCCACATGACTTGGCCGGCTAACAAACTCATGCATGCAACACTATCTAATCTCCTAATTCCACTACTGACTTGCGTGTACACACATTAACTCATCTCCATGCAAATACAATCAATATGACAAGATTAATGCTAACATATATGTAGATCACGTATATTACCAGTGCTTGTATGTATAGGTGTACATGTACAACACAGTAACAAATACAGGTGGGCCCTCTTGGGCGCATCTGTTGTCCCCATCTTTTCGATTGGCGCTCTCTTCTGTGACATAATTTCACATTTGGCGGCTGTGCCGCGCAGCACCGCTACATGAGAGATTTCTTTCAGTCTGTGATGATCTGGATGGGAGATCCAGTCCGGCATGCCTTCCTACATATTTCATTGCAAGTACGGCTAAGTAGTTTGCTTAGCAGGTGTTCCCTGTTCCCATCTGCCATGCTTTGCCATTACAGATCCGTTCAGAATTTCTTAAATCAACAACGCAGGAACGTTTTCATTTGCAAATCGGTATGCACAATTGATTAGTAGTTTTCTTACAGATCCGGTATGCAAATGGTTTGAAGCAGGAATTTCAGGTGAGGATAACGCCCTTTTGATCATAAGAATAGGGTATGCCATGCGTCCATATATGCCAACTAATTTAGACCCTTTGAAGCCTTTAGTTATCATGAAAGTTTTGTGAGATGCTCCTCTGTTGCACCGTGGTGCTCGGTACCCACGCCGGTGTGGCGGTGTGGTGCGTTAGGCTGCGTGTCAAGTCTTGGTATTGTGATCCATTGACGACTCCCCTCCTTTACTTGTGCCTCTCGTGGTGATGCCCTTCGGTTTGCTAGATAGGAGTGCCTTGTCTTGGGTGTCCTTTGTTTTGGTTTCTCTTCTTTTACCCTCTCTTGATACGGTTTTCCTCATGAATGGGGTCAACTTGTTTAGTTTTCCGATCTGATTTTCCTTATAAACTGGATCAATCTCATGGCATTAAGGCCACTTTGAAATATATTTAGGTGGGGAGTCTCCCCCCCCCCCCCCCCCCGCGACTATTTAAGAAGAAGTGTTGTGAGACAATTCCTAAATTTATATACAGGAGTAAAATAAATGTTTAAAGGCAATCTGTTGGTAAAATAAGAAAAAAATTGTGAGCACATAATAATAAACCAACAAATTACCTAGGTCCACAGATAAACGCCGACGTGAGCTATTTTTAGCTCTTCATTAAACCATATCTAGCATTGGCACTAAAATTAGATGTTAGGATACGGCATCACCATGTTGATAAGTGGAAGTAAATCAAAACGTTTGGATAAGAATTGATGGCATGCATTAATATCTTAGACCATATCTAGCATTGGCACTAAAATTAGATGTTAGGATAAGGCATCACCATGTTGAAAAGTGGAAGTAAATTAATATGATTGGATAAGGATGACATGCATTAATATCTTAAAAAATAACAGTGTCGCCATTAAGCAAAACTTTTTCTATAAATATAGATCATGGATGTACGCATAGACAGATCAGTTTTAGTTAGGACGAAATCACACACTACCCGATCGATCGCTATGGCATGGTGCATGAAGAACATCGGCAAAGGACAGTTGGGAGGCAACAAGGTGTTGATATGTTTGTGGGCCTTGTGGCTGGTGACGCTGCTTGTCTTGTCATCTGGTACGAATACTTCGGACCCGCACTTCTCCCGATAAGAATGATCCAAGTTAATTTAGTTTTTGTTTTTGCGAGTACAAGTTAATTTAGTTGATTGTTAATTTGTATTGTTTTCGGACGTATGCAGAAAAGATGGGATCGGATGCCTGTGATAAACAAATTAGCCAGACATGGCCCAACACAACATGTATCATTCGCGGCACCTGCAACAAGTACTGCAGAAGGGAGAACTTTGACCGCGGCATCTGCAAAGAACTCAATTATTGCTTCTGCTACAGGAACTGCGCCATGGAATCCATCTAGCCATATATGTGCCATTTTCATGAATGCTCGATCGAAGCTATTGCTATGAGTTCATGCATTATGAATGAAAAAAATTAATTAATTTAATCTGCTCTGTCCATCTATCCATGGCATAATAAAGGAATAGATCTTGATGGGGCAATGTTCATTTGCTACAATATTTTCCCTACTGTTTCGAATGCTCACTGGGTGAGAGGTTCTCCATCAAAATTGGCCGAAATGTCAGTAGGTTTTACAACACCTGTTGCCTAAGGTCATCTCCAGCACCGACTGTCAAACCGTCCGCAACTGTCCGGACGTGTTTTCCAATCCAAGGCGATCCTGTATCAGTTCGCAGGCCGGTCCGGATGCGCTTTCTCCTGCAAACTGGGGACAAAGTGGATTGGGGGGGGGGGGGGGGGGGGGTTATGCGGGTGGCCGGACCGCTGCCACGTCTGCTTCTGAATATCCCGACCCACCCAAAAATCCCATCTGCCTCTCCCGCGCTTTCCATCGAACGCCCGCGCAACATGCAGCGGCTGGCATTGATGCCAAGCAATATGAACGGATGGGAGGGCGGCGTTGACGGACGTGACCTCTCGGGCGTCGCCACTTCAATGCGGACGCCACATCCCAAGAAATGAACTTCGGCTGTTGCGCCGCATTGAAGCGGGTTGACCGCCCATTCGCCTGGCTTGGCCGTGGCTATTTAAGCTGTGAGCCGGAGACACAGACATCCGCACTCCCCCTCCCCGAGCACCGTCCCCCTCCCCTCACCCCCTCCCTCTTCCCGAGCCCTTCCTCCTCCCCGAGCTCAGCGGCGATGCCGAAGTCGTAGTTCTCCACACCGGCAGGCAGAGGCAGTAGAAGTTCCTTGCCAAACGGATTTTGGCGCCGCCGCCCTCGTTCTCCGAGCCCCTCAGCATCCACAGCGGCGTGCTCTTCCGGGAAGGAGAAGATAGTCATCTCCTCCGGTCTCGAGGAGGAACAGAAGCCACAACAGCGGGACCGTCTCTTCGTGGAGGCTGCTCTGACGGGCGAAGCAATCGTCCGTCAGATGGAGATCATGACGGAGCGCTCACTCCGTCAGATGGCCCCGGCGCCACTATCGTCAGCGCACGTCAAGGAGGAGCCATCGTCCCCGACGCACGTCTGCGTGAAGCGGGAGCCGGCATCCCCACTCCGGCGGGTTACAAATGAACCCGCGTCCCTGCCGCACAACCGCGACCTCCATATCGGAGGCTCCGACAAGGAGGAGCCCATGCGCGCCCCCCTAGCGCATCCGCCGCGCAAGGATGAGCTGTCGTCACCCCCGCCGCACAGTCGCTATGCCCGCATTGACCGACCAACATCGCTGCCACGCCGCAACTGCCGCCCCGTGAAGGAGGAGCTGCCACCCGCGATCACGAAGGCGCTTGGCCGCATCCTCCACTACCTCGGAGGAGGTGGTTAGGGCGGTGTCTCGGGCTTGGGGGCCGTCTTATCCGAGGAGGAGTGCACGGCGAGGTAGCAAGCGCGGTATGACAGGTGCAATGTCGCTCGCCGCTTCGCGTTCGCCAAATCCAGTGCAGCACCGGAATGGGTCAGCAACAAGCCGGACGTAGCCGCCGTGTGAGCCCTCGACCGCTCCGTCACCACCGCGGAGACGGCCACTCGCCGCCACCTCCTTGAAGGCGAGTTCGCCAAGATCGGCGAGGAGTGGTCGGTTAGAGACTCCTCCGCCAACCCCGGCAAGGGCGAGGCCACCATCTGCTTTGGCCGCGGCAGCCCTCCACACCGTATAGGAGGAGGCAAAGCGGCTCCTCCGCTAGCGACAGGCAGCCGCCGGACAAGGCTGTCGCAGCCCTCCGGTGCCCTTCTGCCGTTGGAGGGACAGCAACGACGACCATGACGATGGCACGAACGGCGACGGCGATGCAGCAGGGTAGTGCGGCCATGCATACAAGGTGGTCGTTCGATATAGGGTTTAGTTTTTTCATAGTTTTTTAATCAAATGGTCGAAATATCGACCGTTTAATGTAAGTTATGTTCAAACTTTAATGAAATCTGTCGTTTTTGTATGAATTTCGTCCGGTTTAGTTGAACCGTGTTTGAAATGTATACGTGTAGCATTGGACGGCCAACTCCCGCATGGATGTGATCCTTCTCATCTAATCTTTGCCGCCGATGAGCAAGCAACCCCGATCCATCATCGCCTTCCGTTGGTTCATTCTCCAGGTTAGTGCTACGACGCCATCTTGCTTAACTTGTTGCTTTTTAGCGGCTGCATTTTCTTGGTTCCAGTCGATCGCTCTCTACTGTCCGATCAAGATCCGACAGTCCAGCAGCCTTCTTCTTCCTCTGCTTTTTATCTAGCGGCCGCCTCTGCCCACAACCGAGTAAATTGCAAAAAACCATCATAATTGGGGACCCTAATTCAAAAAACCGTCATCATTCGATTTTTTTACAAAAAACCACCAACATTGTGCCGACAGTTTTCAGAAAACGCTGATCCCTGAATTAGAGACGTTTGAAAAAAAACTGACCACTGGGTCCCATTGTCAGGTGCCACGTGGCCAGAACAGAGTTAACGATGCTAGCAAACATAATTCGAAAAAAAAGAAGCTAGTGGACATCACTGGCCCACCTCCCATCTCTCCGGCTCTCCCTACCCCCGACTCACTCTCCGCCGCCGCCGCCGCCGCCCACTGTGGTTGCTGCCCCGCTCCCCCACTGTCCCGCAACCGGCCCCCAATCCCGCCGCCGCTCCGCGACCCAGGATCCGCACCACCGCCGCCGGATGGGGACGGCTCCTTTGACCCGCGCCACCCCTGCCCCCGCTGCGGCGAGCCCGTGCTCTGGAGGAGACGGCAGCTCGCGCGCCCGTGCGCCGGTGCGCGGACGGGGCAGCTGCTCCCGAGCCCGTGCGCGCCCACTCCGGCCGATGCTGGTGCTCACGCACCCGTACACGGCCGTGGCCGCTCCCGCTGCTCGCGCCCGTGAGCCGGTGCGCGGACGGGGCAGCTGCTCGCGCCCCCGTGCGCGCCCACTCCGGCGGTGCTGCTGCTCACGTACCCGTGCACGGCCGTGGCGGCTCCCGCTGCTCGCGCCCGTGCTCTGGAGGAGACGACAGCTCGCGCGCCCGTTGCGGACGTGGCCACTCCCGCTGCTCGCGCCCGTGCGCGCACACTCCGGCCGGTGCTGCTGCTCGTGCGCCCGTGCGCGGACGGGGCCGCTCCCGCTTCTCGTGCCCGTGCGTGGACGGGGCTGTTGCTCGCGCGCCGGTGCATGGCCCCGCTGCTACTCGCGCCCTCAAGAACAGCGGGGCGGCAGCGGCTTGCCTCGCCGGCGGAGACGGGCGGTCCGGCGCGGGATCTTTCTGGATCGGGGCGGCGGCGGCGGTCGTCTGGATTGGGATCGGGAGGAGGACGGGCGTGACTGAGTTGTACATATTTTTTTATTAGATAGAGGAGTAAGATTACACTGACATGCAGGCCCATGTCTATTTTAACAGTCAACTAAATTCCAGTCAAACGCCGTTAGTTTTGGTTGCCACGTCATCGCTTATAGTGGGACCTATCTGTCAGTTTTACGGTCAGCAAGTGTTTACCTGAGCGATCAGTGTTTTTTGAAAACTGTAAGCACAATGTTGGCGGTTTTTTGAAAAAAAAACCTGAATAATGGCGGTTTTCTGAATTAGGGTCTCCAATTATGATGGTTTTTTGCAATTTACTCGCCCACAACCCCTTCCTCTCCTTCCTGCTTGCCTCCGATGAGGTCCTGTCCAAGCCCTCACCGGCGACGCCGCGGCCATGTCATGCTCAGGCTCGATCCAATCCCGGCCCCCCTACCCCCACCAGTGAACTTGCTGCCACGCCTCAGCCGCGTTTCCGGCGCGGTACTGGTGTCCCCGTCTCACCCTCCGGCCTTAGCGTGGGAACAGACTGGCGCCGCAAAAAACTTCCGTCTTCAGGCACTTAGCAAACGCGGAAACTATATGCCACATCACTACATCAGTCGTTGACAGATGCTTCATTCCATTATTTTTCTTTGTTTCTCAGGAAGAAGAAGAAGAAGAGGAGGTACGTCCAGTAAGACCGTTGGTTCCGAGATAGCCGCAGCATGGATTTTAAACTCCTGGAGATCGAAGCCATCACAAACAACTTTGCCGAGGATAAGAAAGTCGGCAGCGGTGGGTACGGAGATGTTTACAGGGTAAGATGGACTAATCATTGTACTTCCCATCTGTACTTCTCGCATTAGTAGTCAAGATCTGTGCCGTGACAAGTGATTGATTTTATCAGGCGACGTATGAAGGGGAAGATATTGCCCTGAAGAAGCTCCATCAATTGCAGGGACTCGATGATAAGCAATTCCACAGTGAGTTTCGTAACCTTCATAAGGTATGCCACCAAAACATTGTGCAGCTAATGGCAACAGCTACGACTTGGAGCAAATGCACGGAGCACAATGGGTAGCTTATCTTCGCTAAAGAGATGGAGCGAGTGCTCTGCTTCGAATATATGCACGGCGGAAGCCTCGATCTCAACACATTTGCAAATCCGGTAGTTGCCACCCGAATATTCAGACAATGGCTCTATATACAGCCATTTCTAATGGAAGGAACGTTTTCATTTGCAAATCCGGTATGCACAATTGCTTAGTAGTTTTCTTGCAGATCCGGTATGCAAATGGTTTGAAGCAGGAAATTCAGGTGGAGATGGCGCCCTTTTGATCTTAAGAATAGGGTATGCCATGCGCCCATATATGCCAACCAATTTAGACTCTTTGAAGCCTTTAGTTAGACAATTTCTAAATTTATATACAGGAGAAAAATAAATATTTAAAAGTAAATCTATAGCTAAAACGAGACAAAATTGAGCGCATATAATAATAAACCAACAAATTACCTAGGTCTACACATAAACACGAGTCAACATGAGCTATTTTTAGCTCTTCATTAAACCATATCTAGCATTGGCACTAAAGTTAGATGTTAGGATAAGGTGTCACCATGTTCAAAAGTGGAAGTAAATCAAGACGTTTGGATAAGAATTAATGACATGCATTAATATCTTAAAAAACCAACAGTGTCACCATTAATAAACCAACAAATTACCTAGGTCTATGCATAAACACCGACATGAGCTAATTTTAGCTCTTCATTAAACCATATGTTGCATTGGCACTAAAATTAGATGTTAGGATAAGGCATTACCATGTTCAAAATTAAGTGAAAGTAAATCAAGACGTGTGGATAAGAATTAATGACATGCATTAATATCTTAAAAAATAATAGTGGCATCATTAAGCAAACTTTTTCTATAAATATAGATCATTGATGTATGCATACACAGATCAGTTTTACTTAGGAGGAAAATCACACCCTACCCCATCGATCGCTATGGCATGGTGCATGAAGAACATCGGGAAAGGACTGTGGGCAGCCACCAAAGTGTTGATATGCTTGTGCCTGGTGACGCAGCTTGTCTTGTCATCTGGTACGAATACTTTGGACCCGCACTTCTCCCGCAGTATGATCCAAATTAATTTAATTTTTTATTTTTGCGGGTAGAAGTTAATTAAGTTGATTGTTTATTTGTATTGTTTTTGGACGTATGCAGAAGAGTTGAAATCGGATGCCTGTGATAAAGATTGGAGCCAGACATGGGACAACAGCTCATGTATCCTTCGCGGCACATGCAACAAGCCCTGCAGAAGAGAGAACTTTGAGCGCGGCATCTGCAAAAAACTCTTTCATTGCATGTGCTACAGACACTGCAACACTGAATCCATCTAGCCATATTTGTGCCATTTTCATGCATGCTCGATCGAAGCTATTGCTACGAGTTCATGCATTATGAATGAAAGAAATTAATTAATTTAAGCCGCTCTGTCCATCTATCCATGGACTAATAAAGGAATAGATCTTCATGGGGCGATGTGCATTTGCTACAATATTTTTTCCCACTGTTTCGAATGCTCACTGGGTGAGAGGTTCTCCACCAGAATTTTCCATTGAAATTGGCCGAAATGTCAATTCCAATCTATTACCTACTAATCCATACTAAAAATAAAGTCATTAGTGCTTCTGGCGGTACGTCATATAAATTGCCCCTAAAGTTAGAAAATATTACACACTGATGCCCCTATAAGTGACAAAAAAAGTTTCACACAGGGCAATCCCTAGCCTGTGCCGTCCCACACAGTAGGGGTTTCCTATACTGCGCTCTCCACGCTAGGAGAAGACGCATCGCGCCCATTTGGGCTGGCCCATGTGCGGGTGGCCTGCTTTCAAATTTCATTTTTATTTTTAGTTTTTCTTTTCTGTTTTCATTTTTTCTCTTTCAATTAATTTGGTATTTCAAAAAAGTTGGTACAATTAAGAAATTTGAGAATTTTTAGATAAAATGTTCAATAAATCATAAAATGTTTGTAAACTTTTTAAAATGTTCGCATATTCAAAAAATATCCGTAATTTTGAAAACAAATGTTTAGGAAATAAAAAAATGTTCATGATTTTTTTTAAAAAAAACCATGTATTAAAACATGTTAATGAAATTGAACAAAGTGTTGCCAGAATGTTATCGGTGATGCAGCAAAATGTTGTAATTTTGTAGAATGTTCGCATATTCAAAAAATGTTCACAATTTTGAAAACAAATGTTTGGGAAATCAAAACATATTCATGACTTTTATTAAATTTTTGCCAAAATGTTATCGGTCATGCAGCAAAATGTTGTGATGTCCATTGGAGATTATGATTTTTTTCTCCCGGTGCAATGCACGGGCTCTGTTGCTAGTTACTAATAATGGGATTAATGCTTCTGCCTGTCTGTCACTAATTTTACAAAAAAAAACATGTAGTTTTGACTAATAAACCCGCAGTCTACATATAAGAAAAGAAAACGATTCGGCCTCTGTTTTTTCCGTCTCGGGCTAACTAACCAGGCCACATCGCTGCATTGGGCTCGGCCCACGCTGCCTCCTCTATTGGACTGCTGCCCCCCTTGCTTCACCAGTTTTTTTTCTAAGAAAAGGAAATCCCGATTCCTCTACAACTGGGAGCAGAGCAAGGGAATCCACCAGTTAATATTTGCTTTGATCCAAACAAAGTCATCGACGGCTCTAGAGTATGAGCGCGATGGCGGCTAGGATTGTGGGGTTCAGGAGTTGAAGAGGATCAGGTGGACATGGCGGCGCCATCGCTACGGAATACGAGCGCAATCCAGCCACCGTACCACGCCCCGCGCCTTTGGCAACGCGCCACTCACATCCCCCTCGCCCACACGCCCCCGCCACTTCACCCAGCTCCACCCCTGACCTGTCGCGCCACCAACACTAGGTACAACTCTTCTGGTTGCTGAATCCAGCCGTCGAGTCAGCGCTTCGAGCCGGATCCCACCACTACCCTCTGCTTGGACCTCAAGGTGGTTTATTGATTTCAAATCAGACATATAAAAATTGGTTGGGTTGGGTTTAATGCGACAACGGTTCCATGCGGCAACAGTGGGAGCAAAGAAGAAAGTGAGGGAAATGGGCTGGAATTGCTTGGAGAGCGGCGGGATGGAAGAAGAGTGGGGGATTTTGGAGCGAAAACAGTGCGGGTGATACAAAAGCATGGGCTACGCCTTCCTTTTGGGTGGGCCATGTGTGTAAGAGACATATGTAGCTTGTGTCCGAACTCCGCAAAGCCCTCACGTTTGGTTCCGGTTTGCAAGAAAAATGTGGTCCGATACAGACCCGCATTGGATGCTTTAAAGACCAAACCGCGTGGTCCGGACATATGCAGGCGGTTTGATGGTCGACGTTGGAGATTTCCTTAGCAGCTAGTCCATATGTAAACAGTAAGACAGATGCACGCTCATCCTGTGGCCCACTTGTAAGAGATACTCCCTTTGTTCCATAGTATAAGAGTGTTTTTTACACTAGTGTAGTGTAAAGAACATTTTTATATTATGGGACGAAGGGAGTACATCGTAATCAAGCTAGATTAAAACAACCACCACCACCACCACCACCTCCATCTCCATCTCCACCACCACCACCATCGTAATCAAGCTAGAGGGTGATGCTGGGATCCTCATGCACCTCCACCACCACCTCCATCTCCGGCAGGTCCGCGTCCGGTTCCATGCGACGGTGGCGGGAGCGAAGAAGAAAGTGAGGGAAATGGGCAGGAATTGCTTGGAGAGCGGCGGGATGGAAGAAGAGAGTGGAGGATTTTGGAGCGAAAACAGTGCGGGAGCTACAAAAGCATGGGCTACGCCTTCCTTGTTTTTTTGCGCGGGGAGGGGGGGGGGGTCCTGTAGTGTGAACTAGACCGATGTGGCTTGTGTCCGAACTCCGCAAAGCCTCCACAAAGCATGATTATGTTGCTTTTGCTTCCGTCTTGTACCCGTCTACTGTTTCAAAGAATTTTAAATCTGAGTTTATCTTGTGTAATGAATGGTGCGGAAGTAGAGGTTGTGTTTAGTACCTCCCATTTTCTCAAGTTTTTTGCACCTCATTTTCGAGAGAGAAAAAAAACCATCCCAATTTGTTTGTACAAGGTCATCTTGTATTTGGAGTCTAATTTTGATAATCGATTGACTAGGGGAATATGAGTTATGCGCCATAATAAATTTATATTTTTAAAACAAATAATGCGTTCGGACGCGTCCGCGAACACGGATACGAGAGCCGGCCACATAACTGCATTCTCGAAACTTCCACGCGCATTGGAAATGTAATTAAACAAACCGAACGAATTTGATGCAAAGCAAATATTTTTTGTGCAAATGTCTACATTTACATCTAAACCGGGCGGTTTTGACAAGTTCAACTAAAATTTAAAAAATCTAAAAAAACTACGCGAGCTACCAGACGGTAACCTCATACACATGCCCTCCCTAGCCGACGGGGCCACCATCGTCGTCCACTCCGTCGTCGTCGCCATTGCCCTTCCAGCCACGAAAAGACATGTAGGGACCGAGGACGACCTAATTGGTTGTCGCGGGTCGCCTACCGCTTGCGGTGGAGTCGAGCGTCTTCCTCCGCCGCCACGCGCACGGCCTCGTCGGTCACGGAAGGCGCCACGGTGGGGCCGAACCTCTCCTTGCCCTTGCCAGCGACGAGGACGGCGGCGCGCTGCAACTCAGCCACGCCAGTCATTACGAGTTGGTCTCCTGAGGCAGCGCTGGCGCAACGCGAACGTGTCCGTGGTGGTCCTAGACCGCTCCTCCGCCCATGGCAATGCGAGGTCCGGGTCATAGCTAACCCAGGCAGGCACAACGCGAACGTCTCCGTGGTGGTCATAGACCACTCCTCCGCCCAGGCCAATGCAAGGTCTGGGTCATTGCGGGCCCAGCGCGAAGTCCGACATCTTCTAGAATACGCAATCTTCTATGAAAAGAAAAAAAGGATACATGCTGATCGCTGCTCAACTGCGGTTCGGCATCTTCCCTTGGACGCGGGAAAAACGCGTCTCCTCCTTGAGCTGTTGACTAGATAGAGATAGAGATGTCGGCATCGCACCTTGTGTTTGTAAAAGAGATTCCCCGCAGAGAAGAAAGAGTATAAAAGAGGAGAGACTGGAGTCAAGTCAACGTCGTTTGCTTTCATCTTTCTTGTCTGTCTCTGCAACCAGCAACGCGTCTACTCTCCATAAAAATGCTGCAGGCTTCTGCTGGATGGATTCATCTTCGCCGCCGACGAGCAAGCAACCCAGATCCATCGTCGTGTTCCGTTCGTCCCTTCTCCAGCCTGAGGTTAGTGCTACGACGGCATCTTACTTGATTCGTTGCGCCTGGAAATTTCCGGGTTCTAGTCAAATCGCTCGCTCTCCACTCTCTGATCAAGATCCGACGGTCAGCAGCCTTCTTCTTTCTCCGTTTTTTATAGCAACATTGAGTGGATGAATGATTCAATCGTCAAGTTGAGCAAGAAGAAGCAAAACTTAGGATATCCTCCACTGCCGTGCGCAATGGCCACCTTGCCTCCAGTCGGGCAACCGTGACACAAAACTTGGCGACAGTGGTCTGGATAGTGTACCATCAATACGACAACGACCTCACATTGTGTTGTTGGAAGATGTGCATGTCATAGGGCGTAATGTGCTTTCGCGCATGAAACGAATACAGATGCGGCCGACCACGTATCACACAATAACTCATCCTCCATCGTCGAGTACCCCGCTATCCTTCGTACTCTACAAAAACGACGTGGCGTTTGAAAATTAGCTCAATGGCATTTGACCGAACACCTGCCGGGGGTGGTGTCCGCCATGGACGTCGTCGATAGGGGAGGAGGAGTGTACTTGGCCACGGACAGGTCTTGGGTGGATGGTGTCGTCGTAAAATGCGAGCGGGTGCGTCGGGGCTGCTTGTGGAGGTCCGGCAATGCCTGTGTGGCGGCCGGAGAGGTACATCGGCGATGTGTGAGAAAGAGGGTGCGGATGCAAAACAAGTGGGGAAGGGGCGGATTGGAAGAAAATGGGACAAGGACAGGTGAATTTAGGGTGTCGAAGTCCTATGCGGCTGATGTCCAGACTCTCGCAAAGCACCCCCCAGTTTTGCTTATAATTTGCAGCGAAAAACATTTACGGACCGCTCGGCGGACTGATACAAGCCCGCGTTGGATGGTAGAACACGTTCGGATAGCGCGGTCCGGACGTATGCGGACGGTTTGAGGGTCCGTGTTGCAGATGCCCTTAAGAGGGTAAATATATTTCTTTCATACCTCGTAAATGAACGTGATTTTGAATTTTACATTCTATGGCAACAAAAAAAAATCACCGTCATACTGAATTGTTTGATAATTTTGAAAACGTGCAAGGGAATTTTTAAAAACTTGAATTTCACCGAAGTTGAACCGCGGCGGCGGCACCTGCATCTGCTGCGACTGTGGTTCCTGCTAGCACAGGTGGTCCATCTCCTCGGTTATATTCTCTCAAAATAGGCTTTCGCCCCGTTTTATAAATAAAGCAACCATCCATATGATCAACATCCAAACGTCATAGCATAAAAGGCGACTAGGGCGACAATACAATCACGTCCAAAAAACATAAGACAAAAAAGAGAAAAAGTCACCAAGAATAAACAGTGTGTTTCATTAACATGTTTAGAGAGTAAAGTGAGAACCAAAGTAATGAGAATAATCAATGTCTTTCATTTATGAAATTGGAGTGTATATACCGGAGTACAAAGGCCGTTACAAAGAGGTGGTTGCCAAAAGTTAGAACGGACCTTGCAGGGAACCCTTAATTTTTTTATTTTTAGAAAAGAAGGATTACCTCGGCCTCTGCATCAGAGTGATGCATGTAGCCCCTTTATTAAGCAAAGTGCTCGAAAAGTCTGTGTTCCAAAACAAGCTCGCTCGGAGCTGAAGAAAAATAAAAATTATAATATGCCACAACCGGCGAGAATAGAACAAGATGACTAAACACCTATCTTATTACTGGACCGTCATCCAAACCAGTTGTAGATATCCCGAGCTACTATCTTTCATCGGGCAGACCCAGTAACCAAAGGCTTCCTGGCTTCAACAGGAGTGAGTAACGACAACATACGGATCCAAGCAGTGGCCGTGTAGATAACCTGCAAAAAAAATTATACGAGTTTGTTTGTTAAAAACCATGTCATTCTTATAGTCCCATATAGCACAGAGTAATGCATATACTCCTATAGGGAGCCCTTAATTAACATAGTATTAAATTAATTTCTGACAGTTTTCTGCCAACAACAAGTAAACGACCGCTTTCTTTCGTTGAGGAGACAACGTCCACGAACACGCGTCAGTGGAGAGCTTCGTGACAGCTTCCTTGTGCGAACAAGTCGTATTAAGTTTGGCAAAAGAATAAAATATTTATTTTTGCCATGTTGGAGTGTTTGTTTCGGCCCTTCTGCGCGTACACGCTCTGTGTTTCAAAGGGTTTAAAATTTGAGTTTATAATTAGAAACCTCTTTCAAATATAAGTCAAATGGCATATACATTTTTGTGGTAAAAGGAAAACCTAGACCCCTCCCCTCAAGATCAAAAGTTGGCTCCGTCCCTGAACGAAAGTGATTTGTTCGTTTAGAGAGCAGTTTAACTGCGGCCAGCAGTCGTAAGTTCTAGCCTAGACAAATGGCGTGCTACTCTGCTAAGCAGCTATGGGATACAATCATGCACCAGGCCACCTTGGCCACCATGTTCTCTGCCGTATCGCTGTCCCGTGCCAACAACCTCCGTGCCGCGCTCACAAACGCACACAAGGGCTCCATGTCGGCCTCCGCCTACTTCGGTCACATGCGCTCCCTCTCCGACGAGCTCGCGGCGGCGGGCAAACCCCTTGGGGAGGGGGAGCTCATCTCCTTCATCGTCGCCGGTCTTGACATGGATTACCAACCCATCATCTCCACGCTAGACGTCCGCACCAAGCCCATCACCGTCGACGGTCTGTTCTCTCTCGTGGCGAACTTTGATCAGCGCATGGAGATGTTTCATGGCACTGGTAATGGCGGCTTCAAGTCGTCCGCCAATGCTGCCTCGTGGGGCCGTTCTGGTGGCGGCAAAGGTGGCTACCGCAAAGGCGGGGGTGGTGGCCCTCGCGGCGGTGGCTATGGCGCGAACGCCAGTGGCGGTGGCTACAACACTAACCCTAAATTCTGGCGGCGGCTATGGCTTCCACCAGAACAGCGGGGGCTACCAAGGGTCGGGTCCTGGTGGCGGTGGCCATTATCATCAGAACCAGAACCCTTAAAGAGAGAAAAAAATACCACATTAAAGAAATACATGATTATATACGAAAACCATTAAGATATTATGACCCTTTTAACAACTCTTTATCTATTTCCTGATCCTTTGTATGCAAATATCTAGCTGTCACTAATTTATTTTAGCGCAAATTCAGCCATGCCACCTCACCATGATTGCCACATCAACCCAAATAGTTTTGGCAATTAATTGCATGCATGCATAGCCCTCACTAAGGCTGGTTGTAATGGGGAGTATCATATACTAGTATCATGCATATGATACTAGTATATGATACTACCTCCGTAATGCATAGTATCATAAGTTAGTATCTTAGGTTGTCTTATTAATTGTCATGCATGACACAAAGTAGTACAACATTTAATATGATACAGTATCATGATATGATACCACACCCTCTTTTTCCTCATTTAATTGTGTGTCACATTATCTAAAAAATCTAATTGGCATGCATGATACCGCTTATGATACTCCCATTACGACCAGCCTAACGTACTCTATTTGGAACACATACAACGATGTCACCTCACCATGATTGCCGTATCACCCCAATTAACTTTAGCAATTATTAATAGCATGCATGCATGCGTCCTCAGCCTCCAAAAAGAAGACCTATAACTTTTGTCTCAAATCAAATGGTGCAAAGTTTGATCACCTTTTGTAGGAAAAAATATTAGCAACTACTCCCTCCATTCCTAAATATAAGTCTTTCTAGAGATTCCAATCCTGACTACATATGAAGCAAAATGACTGAATCTACACTCTAAAGTATGTCTATATACATCCATATGTAGTCTAGATTTAAATCTCTAAAAAGGCTTATATTTAGAAACGGTGGGAGTACTATATTAAATGGATATAATATACACAATATTTTATTTTGTATTTAGTGATACTAACATTGTATTGTAATTGTTGGTAGTTCTTTCTACAAACTGGATCAAACTTTAGCTGACTTGAGACAAAATTTATAAGCCTTCTTTTGAGAGAAGGCGGCGCAGTAGTCAAGCAAAGCTAAAATAATCTCTTTTTCATTCAACTAGAACAATGCTCGTGCATTGCAATGGGATATAAATATTCTAGTACGCTAGCTTGTGATTTACCTGTCAATAATAATGTGACTGTGTGTAAATAAATGTTCATCAAATTCTAACAGTGGATTACCTTATATTTTGATTAGAAGTTTGGTAAGTAAATTAAAGTGGAATTGGTTCAGAATGTAAGTAAATTAATGTGATTGATTATCACATACATGGAAGGTTGGACGAAGGGATGGTGGAAGAAAGGTGAAATGGGTACCTTACGTTCTTTTTAAGTAGCAGAGATTGTTGATAGTTTTTTCTACAAACTGGATCATACTTTAGCTGACTTGAGACAAAATTTATAAGCTTTCTTTTGAGAGACGGTGGCGCAGTAGTCAAGCAAAGCTAAAATAATCCTTTTTTCATTCAACTAGAACAATGCCCGTGCGTTGCAACGGGATATATAAGCCTTCTTTTGAGAGAAGGCGACGCAGTAGTCAAGCAAAGCTAAAATAATCTCTTTTTCATTCAACAAGAACAATGCCCGTGAGTTGCAATGGGATATAAATATTCTATTACGTTAGCTTGTGATTTACCGTCAATAATAATGTGATTGTGTGTAAATAAATGTTCATCAAATTCTGACCGTGGATTACCTTATATTTTGATTAGAAGTTTGGTAAGTAAATTAAAGTGGAATTGGTTCAGAAGGTAAGTAAATTAAGGTGACTGATTATCGCATACATGGAAGGTTGGACGAAGGGATGGTGGGAAGAAAGGTGAAATGGGAACCTTACTTTTTTTAAGTAGCAGAGCTTGTTGATAGTTTTTTCTACAAACTAGATCATACTTTAGCTGACTTGAGACAAAATTTATAAGCCTTCTTTTGAGAGACGGCGGCGCAGTAGTCAAGCAAAGCTAAAATAATCTCTTTTTCATTCAACTAGAACAATATCCATGTGTTGCAACGGGATATAAATATTCTAATACGTTAGCTTGTGATTTACATGTCAATAATAATGGGATTGTGTGTAAGTAAATGTTCATTAAATTCTGACCGTGAATTACCTTATATTTTGATAAGAAGTTTTGTTAGTAAATTAAAATGGAATTGGTTCAGAAGGTAAGTAAATTAAGGTGATTGATTATCATATACATGGAGGTTGGACGAAGGGGTGGTGGGAAGAAAGGTGAAATGGAAACCTTACGTTCTTTTTAAGTAGTAGAGATAAAGTGAAATTGATTCAGAAGGTAAGTAAATTAAGGTGATTGATTATCATATACATGGAGGTTGGACGAAGGGGTGGTGGGAAGAAAGGTGAAATGGGAACATTATGTTCTTTTTAAGTAGTAGAGATAAAGTGAAATTGGTTCAGAAGGTAAGTAAATTAAGGTGATTGATTATCACGCACATGGAAGGTTGGACGAAGGGACGGTGGGAAGAAAGATGAAATGGGAACCTTATGTTCTTTTTAAGTAGCAGAGATTGTTGATAGTTTTTTCTACAAACTGGATCATACTTTAGCTGACTTGGGGCAAAATTTATAAGCCTTCTTTTGAGAGACTGCGGCGCAGTAGTCAAGCAAAGATAAAATAATCTCTTTTTCATTCAACTAGAACAATGTCCATGTGTTGCAACGGGATATAAATATTCTAATACGTTAGCTTGTGATTTACATGTCAATAATAATGGGATTGTGTGTAAGTAAATGTTCATTAAATTCTGACCGTGAATTACCTTATATTTTGATAAGAAGTTTTGTTAGTAAATTAAAATGGAATTGGTTCAGAAGGTAAGTAAATTAAGGTGATTGATTATCATATACATGGAGGTTGGACGAAGGGGTGGTGGGAAGAAAGGTGAAATGGAAACCTTACGTTCTTTTTAAGTAGTAGAGATAAAGTGAAATTGATTCAGAAGGTAAGTAAATTAAGGTGATTGATTATCATATACATGGAGGTTGGACGAAGGGGTGGTGGGAAGAAAGGTGAAATGGGAACATTATGTTCTTTTTAAGTAGTAGAGATAAAGTGAAATTGGTTCAGAAGGTAAGTAAATTAAGGTGATTGATTATCACACACATGGAAGGTTGGACGAAGGGACGGTGGGAAGAAAGATGAAATGGGAACCTTATGTTCTTTTTAAGTAGCAGAGATTGTTGATAGTTTTTTCTACAAACTGGATCATACTTTAGCTGACTTGGGGCAAAATTTATAAGCCTTCTTTTGAGAGACGGCGGCGCAGTAGTCAAGCAAAGCTAAAATAATCTCTTTTTCATTCAACTAGAACAATGTCCATGTGTTGCAACGGGATATAAATATTCTAATACGTTAGCTTGTGATTTACATGTCAATAATAATGGGATTGTGTGTAAGTAAATGTTCATTAAATTCTGACCGTGAATTACCTTATATTTTGATAAGAAGTTTTGTTAGTAAATTAAAATGGAATTGGTTCAGAAGGTAAGTAAATTAAGGTGATTGATTATCATATACATGGAGGTTGGACGAAGGGGTGGTGGGAAGAAAGGTGAAATGGAAACCTTACGTTCTTTTTAAGTAGTAGAGATAAAGTGAAATTGATTCAGAAGGTAAGTAAATTAAGGTGATTGATTATCATATACATGGAGGTTGGACGAAGGGGTGGTGGGAAGAAAGGTGAAATGGGAACATTATGTTCTTTTTAAGTAGTAGAGATAAAGTGAAATTGGTTCAGAAGGTAAGTAAATTAAGGTGATTGATTATCACGCACATGGAAGGTTGGACGAAGGGACGGTGGGAAGAAAGATGAAATGGGAACCTTATGTTCTTTTTAAGTAGCAGAGATTGTTGATAGTTTTTTCTACAAACTGGATCATACTTTAGCTGACTTGGGGCAAAATTTATAAGCCTTCTTTTGAGAGACTGCGGCGCAGTAGTCAAGCAAAGATAAAATAATCTCTTTTTCATTCAACTAGAACAATGTCCGTGCGTTGCAACGGGATAGAAATATTCTAATACGTTAGCTTGTGATTTACATGTCAATAATAATGAGATTGTGTGTAAGTAAATGTTCATTAAATTCTGACCGTGAATTACCTTATATTTTGATAAGAAGTTTTGTTAGTAAATTAAAATGGAATTGGTTCAGAAGGTAAGTAAATTAAGGTGATTGATTATCATATACATGGAGGTTGGACGAAGGGGTGGTGGGAAGAAAGGTGAAATGGAAACCTTACGTTCTTTTTAAGTAGTAGAGATAAAGTGAAATTGATTCAGAAGGTAAGTAAATTAAGGTGATTGATTATCATATACATGGAGGTTGGACGAAGGGGTGGTGGGAAGAAAGGTGAAATGGGAACATTATGTTCTTTTTAAGTAGTAGAGATAAAGTGAAATTGGTTCAGAAGGTAAGTAAATTAAGGTGATTGATTATCACGCACATGGAAGGTTGGACGAAGGGACGGTGGGAAGAAAGATGAAATGGGAACCTTATGTTCTTTTTAAGTAGCAGAGATTGTTGATAGTTTTTTCTACAAACTGGATCATACTTTAGCTGACTTGGGGCAAAATTTATAAGCCTTCTTTTGAGAGACTGCGGCGCAGTAGTCAAGCAAAGATAAAATAATCTCTTTTTCATTCAACTAGAACAATGTCCGTGCGTTGCAACGGGATAGAAATATTCTAATACGTTAGCTTGTGATTTACATGTCAATAATAATGAGATTGTGTGTAAGTAAATGTTCATTAAATTCTGACCGTGAATTACCTTATATTTTGATTAGATATTTTGTTAGTAAATTAAAATGGAATTGGTTCAGAAGGTAAGTAAATTAAGGTGATTGATTATCATATACATGAAAGTTGGACGAAGAGAGGGTTGGAAGAAAGGTGAAATGGAAACCTTACGTTCTTTTAAGTAGCAGAGAAAAAGACTAATTAGTTGACGCAACTCCTGTGATAGAATAGGATACTAATCGAGGGGATTGTCCATAACTATAGCATTCCTGTGATAGAATAGGATACTAATCGAGGGGATTGTCCAGGATGCATGCAGTATCAAAAGTAAAAGTAAGGTAGACTCAGAGGAGGGAGTGCAACGATGGATAAAGCGCCACTAACCAGGAGATTGATCCCTGCTTGTGCGAGAACGATGGCCCTCGTCGATCGACGTGCGCGGTAGGGTGGCTTTACTTGCTTGGTGCAGCGCAAGGGGAAGGGGGCCGAATCAACTAGTAGAATGCAGAGCTCAACTGGCTAATCGGCTATATATAGATCGGTAGAAAGGCAGAGTCACCCCACCCCTGTGGCCCACCTGTAAGAGTAACGTCGATGTCAAGCCGGACTACAGTACGTAGTATAGATGATTAGCTAGCGGAACTGGTAAATGAAGTGACGGATCACTGCTCGTACGCGTAACTAGAAACAGTCAGTTTACTATTTCCTTTTCCTTGATATAAAACGAATGAACGACCGATTCCTCTCTTGCGGGGACGCGTCCTGGAGAGCTTCCAGGCAGCTTCTGCACGCGTCCTTGATCAGGTTTGACTGTGATGCTTTTGCTTCCGTGTGTACACGTCTAGTGTTTCAAATTAAAAGGTCTAAAGTTTGAGTTTATTTCCTCTAGTGATCCTGCAATAGTACATGCTCTGTTTAGTACCCCATCATTTTCTGTAGTAGTCGAGAATTAACTAAATCTCATCCAGGTAACATCAACATATGATATTTTTGTTGTTTCTTTAAACCTCATCCAGGTGACATAAACATATGATATTTTTGTTCCTTCTTTTTTTCTCTTCTTTCACTTTTATTTTTTCCTAATTTTATGTTTTCTTTTCCGAATTTTTCATTTTGGTTAGAAAATATGTAAATTTAATTGCATGAGTGTGGCTGACCGGCGTGCAACTACAATTGTGCGTCGGTGAGCATTCGTGAAACTGCAGTTGCACGCGGCCGTGGTTTACATGGTGTGCGGACGTGCAACTGCTATTGGACGCAACATGTGGGTGTGCAAATGATGTGTAGTAATGCCCATCACACATAGGTGTGTGGCATGTCATTGTAGTCGCACACGACCCGAAGGGGTGAAATTGTAGTTGTGCCTGAGAAAAGACAAAAAAATGAAATTGAAAAACATAAACCATCAATCAAATGAAAAAAAAACCTAAAAAGGACAAATAAATCTCACGAATCTTCATGTACAGTCAGAGGCGATGGTGAGTCTAGATGAGATTTGGTTAATTTTCATCTAGGCGAGAATTAGCGAATCCATTTCCTAAATGTTAGGTTACCTTATAGTTTGGGTCTAACTATTTTATTTAATTTTTGCGTGAGAAACTTCAAAAAGAATTATTTGGGTCTAAGTCTCAAGGTTTTAAATTTCGGAAACAAAATAATTTCGGATTTTGAGATTTCAAATTTAACTTAATTTTAATGAATTCTTACATAATTTAAATTTATTTTGAAATGAGTTTGAATCTGCCTCTAAATTTTGGGGTTAATAGCATTTCGGACCCCACTGAAATTTTTAACCATGGGTGTAACTATGATGCCATAAAAGATATAGCATTTTTGTTGCTAGATTAATCAGTAGTCAAAGAGAGACTCAAAATGTGATATGGCTGCCTCTAATAAAAAGAAGAGAGTACATGATATCGTTCTTTTAAACTACTGTTACTAGATTATACCAGACATATTGTTGCCAAAATGTTCTGCAATATATTTGAATGAGAATTGACTGTATGGAACATGAATATTTGGGGTAATAATATGAGAAGTAAAACTGAAAATACATGTGATTATTGTGCAATATAAATATCATAACAGAGGCAGGGGGTTATCCTTCTTTTCGAAAAAAATATAATAACACAGGAAATTATCATGCATCTCGCATGATAAGGTGTTTTTTTTTTCTTATGCATGGTTGCATATTGAGGTGGGCGTTTTTTCATACATGTTGAATGTTGACAGAAATAGGTTAATTGAGGCTAGCTATTTATTAGATATAAAATATTTATATGTATTAACAAGGCAGAGTTATTAGTTTGAAAAAGACTAAAATTGCAGAGTGATTGTAGTCATCAATTGTAAATGCTAGCTCGGGCAAATTGCATCTTACTCTGCTAGATTTAGACACCAGCGCAACCTGTGCTACTCTACTACACGTAAGTTCATCACCCCGCTGCGAGTATTTTGTTAGTGCAATTCTAACATAGTTGACATATTGATAGCCTTCATAATGCATATGAAGCGCACTCCAAAAGACAGCTCCGAGACTTCAAATATGGAGGCTGAAAGACCAGATATGAAGAATGCTCCATAAATTATGGCGAGTATTAACTCCGCCGCAAAAAGCTTGTCTTGGATTTATCTAGATACAGATGTATCTAGCATTAAAATGTGTCTAGATAGATCCATATTTAGACAAATCTAAGACAAAGCTTTTTGGGACGGAGGTAGTATGACGACTCTGCTATAGTGTATTTTTAGGTATAATTATCATAATACCTATTTTGTCATGACAATCGGACCGATATGGCTGCTCTGACAGGCTTCTAGACTGTTTAGCATGCTGTTGAGTAACGAAATAAACCTCAATCAGGAAAACATGCCAAACTATAATAATCTTGAAGGGCGACGCGGGCGGGCGTACGGCGGGCGGGTATGCCATGCTGAACACAATAAATAATTTTTAAGGTCGAGGAAGGGTGGCCGAAGTGGAGGTCGCGAGAATGGGCGTATGGCCGGCCGGCCGTCCTCTTTTTTCCAATCAAACGCTCACTTTTGCTCGACCGTTCAACCGTCTTCCATTCGACGCGGTTTCTTAGCTAGATGTAGATATATCGTAGAGATGTCGGCGTCACACGCTTTCCCCAGTGGAAACCCTTTTATTCTATGCGCAAGAGATTCCCCGCGGAGAAGAAAAAGGTAGTATAAAAGAGACTGAGGTCAAGTCAACGTCGTTTGGCTCCGTTGTTCTTTTCGCTGCAGGCAACGACGCGTTTACCTGCACGTTCGCTCCATTAAAAGGTGCTGCTGGATGGATGGGATCCTCCTCACCTCATCATCTTCATTCTTGGCCGCCGCCGCCGACGAGCAAACCACTCTGCTCCGCTCCATCATCGCCTTCCATTCGCTCCTTCTTCTCCAGGTCAGATCAGTGCTACTCCTACGCCATCTTTGCTTAGTTCGTTGCTTTTTCGGCCAGGCAAATCACGCAGTCATGTACTGGTGGATATACTACTTCGTATGTACCGGTGAAACTATAGTATCGGCTATTTTACACGGTCGTCTGAAATTTGCTTGCTTCTAGTCAAATCGCTCTCCACCGTCGGATCTTGATCCAAAGGTCCAGCAGCTTTCTTCTTCCTCTAGCAGCAGCCTTCTTCCTCTGCTTCTTCTTCCTCCGTTTCTTCTTCTCCCGCAGCATCCTTCTTCTTCTTATTCTTCTTCGGGTCAATCTGCTGCTGCCACTGCCGTGGCCAGCCGCGTCGTCCCGTCTCACCCTCGGGGGGTCGCCTGCGAATTGACTTTACTGACGCGGCGAAAATTCTAGGCGCCCAGCAATAGCAAAGTCGGAAACTATGTGGATGTGATGACGTAGTTTCAATCCTTCGTGCTTCTAGGTGCCGCACCAGTCGTTGATCGATGCTGCATCCCATTATAATTTTGGTTCCTCATCAGGAAGAAGAGAATCGTCCAGTAAGCCTGCTGGGTGGGAGATAGCCGCGGCATGGATATCCAACTCCATGAGATCGAAGTTATCACAAACAAGTTTGCAAAGGAACAGAAAGTTGGCAGCGGTTGGTACGGAGATGTTTACAGGGTATGATCGACTAATTCTTATACTATCTCCCATCTGTGCTTCTCACATTTACAATCAAGATCTGTACCATGACAAGTTGTCGATTTTATCAGGCCACTCATAAAGGAGAGGAGATTGCCGTGAAGAAGCTCCATCAATTGCAGGGACTCGATGATAAGCAATTCCACGCCGAATACCGTAACCTTCGTGAGGTACGCCACCAAAACGTTGTGCGGCTAATTGGCTACTGCTACGAGACTCGGAAGAAATACATGGAGCACAATGGGGAGCTTGTCTTCGCGACAATTATGGAGCGAGTGCTCTGCTTCGAATATATGCACGGCGGAAGCCTCGATAAACACATTCAAGGTAATCTATACTAGTATTGTGGATATAAGTATCTTATATGCAGAGGGGGTAGCATTTCAACTCTTTTGTAGTGCTAGTTGTTTCATCTTGATATGACTCAAATAATCAATGCAAGTTTCTCTTTATTATCTTAAAACATACTATATGGTTGACAATTGGCTGCATACTATATTAGTTTGCCTGTCAAGATGAACGATTCAATATCTCATTTCATATGTATTTTTGGAACTAATAATTGCAGATGAATCTTGCGGGCTTGAGTGGCCCACATGTTACAAGATTATCAAAGGGACTTGTGAGGGACTAGATCACCTTCACACCTCACAGGGAAAACCTATTTTCCATCTGGACTTGAAGCCTGGTAATATTTTGCTGGATCAAAGTATGACGCCCAAAATTGGAGATCTTGGTTTGTCAAGACTCGTTGCTTCGACAAAAACGCGACAAACAGAGATGCGCGATGGAACACTGTAAGTTGATGGGCATACTCTAAGCCGTATGTTTTCTAAGGGATTCTGAATATGGTTTTCCTTGTATCTTACCAATTAAACATATCAATTCAGCGGGTTCATGCCACCGGAGTACGTGGACAACGGCTTGATATCGAAGAAATTTGATGTGTACAGTTTGGGTGTAATAATTATAAAAATGTTGGCTGGAAATACGAACTACTTCCGTTGTTCTGAAATGTCTCCCAAACAGTTTATTGAGCTTGTAAGAAAATATCTTCTCTATTTATACCATTATTAACATGTATACGTCACTTCCACATTTTGGATTGCAAACTTTCTAGTATTTCCATATGGAGTTTTATGCCCCAATTTTGCATGCAGGTTACTGAAAACTGGACGAAAAGCTTGCAGGCGAAGCCTGGATATTCCTCGCACAAAATAGACATCCTAGGAGTGACTTCATGTGTTGATATTGCACTTAGGTGTGTGGACAAGGACAGAAACAAAAGGCCATGTATCAAGGACATCATCCTTGAGCTGGAGAAACTAGAAGCTAAGATTAAGGAAATGTCACTACCTTCTGATGTGCCAAAAGATCTCACAGTCCAGGTGCCACTCTTGTATTCTCCCTGTAATTCTTGAATGTTCTGCAATCCTCTGTTTTGACCTCTACTTCTTTTCCTTTGCAGAGAAGTTGTGACACGAACATTATGTCGGTGGATCCAACCATGGAGCTGCGGTTTCTCTTTGAGCAAGGGAAGGAGGCATCGTGCTGCCTGCAGCTGACCAACAAGACGGATGGATTCATCGCATTCAACATAGAGATCAACCCGAACAAGTACCGTGTGCGGCCAAGCCAAGGGACCATGCCGCCGTGCTCCAGGCGTTATGTTGTCGTGACGCTGTCAGTGCAAGAGGCGGCGCCGCAATACATGCGATGCGAGGACATTCTCGTCGTGCAGAGCACCAACATCACCCAAGATCTTGGTGAGATGAATTATCAAGAATTGTTCGAGACGGCCATGGCGAGTAAGGTGGTTGATGTGGTGCAGCTGCCGATCGTTTATGTTACACTGGACCAGTAGCCTCCACCAAGAACTGGGATTGCCTCTGGTGGCAAAGCGACACGTTGGTAAATTCAGATAAATGTTGAGTTGTTGTTTGGGAAAAGGTGTTGTTTTGAGGTCTGTTTAATTGTGTGTTCTTCGATTATGTTGTCTTTGATTAGCTACTACAAACATTGTAGTCTCCGGCTGCTCTTTTTTTTTCTTTGAGGGGATGTAGTCTCCAACTGCTAGTTACAGTATCTGCGGAGCTACAGGGTGGGCCGCGGCCCACCTGGGATTTTGGATCAGACTGTAGATGGAAGATTAGAAGATGGGCCAGCCCCTAAAAAATGAAAACAAAGGGAGATGGGCTGGGAAAAAAATAAAACAGAGCCCAGCAAGCACGGCCTACTCGTCCCCCGTCATTCTGCACTGCTGGCTGAGCCCACGGCGACTATTTATCGCCTTAAGCCACCCAAGTGGGAGGGGAGCTCCTATACGACGCGCTTTGCGTCCGGCTGGCGCACGCCGCACAGGGACAGCCCCCGACTGGGCCGGCCCCTTATCGCGAGGGAAACTGTCCAAAAATCCAAAAAAATCAAGCGATGGATCGGACCCTGCACCTCACGATATTAAGCGTACATCCCTGGCCAGACGACCTGACGACCTACACAGCCGAGTTAGGAAACGCGGGGTATAAAAACAATCAAACCGCGTCTAGTTTACTGTAGAACCAGTCTTTTTCCAAGTATCAATTTTTTTCATTATTTGTTTCATTTTATTTTATTTTCGTTTTTCTCTGTTTGGTTTCATTTTTCTTTTTCAAGTTTATTTTTCCATTTCAAACAAATGTTAGAGCTTTTAATAATTTATTCAATAATATTATAAAAGTATAAATTTTCCAAATTTTATTCATAAATCAAAATCATATACACATTTTCATAAATTGTACAGGGATTTTGAAAAAATGTCCTTGTATTCTAATATTGTTCAGAATATCAAAACGGAAACATTTATTGAAAATCAATAAGAAATTATTTTAAACAGAAAGTTTCCGAACATTTTCACCACAGATGAACAAAATTTGGAATTTTACAAATTGTTCAAAAAGATAAATAAAACTAAAATAACAAAAACAATTCCCCCAATTTTTTTATTTTGTGAACACATTTTTGAGAACGGGAACATTTTTTAAATTTCAAACAAATTTTGAAAATGCAAACATTATTGGAAGCTCTCTGAACATTTTTTTCAATATGTGTAAATTTTTTAAAAAGTGTAATATTTTTTTGAAATTGTGAACAAATGTCATAAACAGAAAGAGTATTTGAAATTGTGAACAAGATTTTGGAATGCTGAACATTTTTTGAAATTCCTGAACATTTTTAAAAGCACGAACATATTTTCAAATTGCGAACATTATCTTGAAAAACATGAACAGTTTTTAAATTTATGTACATTTTTTAAAACATGTACTTTTTTTAAATCTGAAAAGTTTAAAATTTATGAACGTTTTGAAAATAAAAAATTGAGAACATATTTTGAAAACATGATTTTTTTCAAATTTGTGAACATTTTTTGAATACATGATTGTTTTTGAACCCCAAACAAATTTTCAAATATTTGAACAATTTTGAATTCTAAACATTTGAAAATTTGTGCATTTTTAAATAAAGAACAGAAAAGATAAAAACGAGAACAAAAATCTAAAAAAGAATCAGAAAAGAAAAAAATAAAAGAAAAGACCTAAATTAAAACCAGCCACAAAAAACAACAGGAAAAAGAAAAAGCGATTCAGGGAACATTCTAGAAACTGGAGAAAACAATAGCTACACTAACCGCTAAGGGCCGGCCCAGATCGCGTCACTCGCTCCTGAATTCTGTGCGAACCCACGACAGCTTGACGCAATGAGCCTCATATACGATTTTCCATTCGTTTCATGGAAATTACTAAGGGCGTGCTGTACTTAAAGCTGCACGAGTAATTATCTTCAGAATTGTTTCCTTTTTTTGTTTTATTTTGTTAATTTTCTTACCTCTTCTCCGTTTTTCTTTCATTTCTTTTCATTCTTTTTGCATATTGTTTCTTCATTTTTTATTTTTTATTTCCATTTTTTTTGGGTTTTTATTTTTTCTTCTTCATTTTTTGTTTGACTTTCGGTTTTTTTTTTCCTTTTGTTTTTCATTCTACATTCTTATATACATGATCAACATCTTTTCAAGGACTTCCTCAATGTTTTGCAAACACTTGTTCAACATTCTTATATACATGTTCAACATTTATTCAAATAATAGTTCAACATTTTTCAAATACTTGTTCAACATTTTTATATACATGATCATCATTTTTAAAACACTTGTTCGTCATTTTTTCAATACTTGTTCAACATTTTTCAAATACTTCTTCAACAATTTTATATACATGATCAACATTTTTTTCAAATACTTATTCAACATTTTTCAAATAATTGTTCAAGGTTTTTCAAATACTTGTTCAACATTTTTTTTTCAAATGCTTGATTAACTTTTTTACATACGTGATCAACATTTTTTTTAAATACTTTTTCAACATTTTTCAAATACCTATTCAACATTTTTCAAATACTTGTTCAACATTTTATTTCAAATACTTGATTAACATCTATTATATACTTAAAACAAGGGTCAAACAAGCTACCACATTTACCCACATATGCTAATATTATTACTGCCGTTTGATAAAAAAAACAACGGCTGAGATTTTAAACTTTATACGTAACATGTAAACATATATGTGTTGGCATATTGAACTGTCAAGTCTATTTACGCGTGCATATAAGGAGATAAGCTCAGAAACATCGGTTGAGACTTGAGATAGATACAACCAAACCGTGTGTAATTGGCTCCATAAAAAGAACTGTATGTACACGGCTGAAAAGAAAAAGAAAACGTGGGCGTTGATTTGGAAAAATAGAGTTGTAGTCTATCACGTGTCCACATGCAAAAAGAATATACTACAAGTCTGCACCTTACAGGCTTGCACGAGTTCACTCGGACTCGGCGAGAGGCCAAAGTATCAAGCAGCCGGTAGCCAACTTTTCATGCATTAAAGCTATCGTGAGACTTACTTACAACCTTTTCTTAAAGAAAACTCTGGACTCTAACATGCATTAAAGGCTACGTGGGACTTATAAAGTAGTAGGTGGAAAAACTAACCTACAAAAAAAGTACGTCCAAACATACAAACTGTCTATGCTCCGTAAGAAAAGAGAGATGCGTACAATGTTGAATGTTTTTCTTCTTTTCAAAAAGAAAAAATAGCAATAACGTACAAAATTAGATGCTTTTGAAAAAAAATACATTTGAATATAGGTTTCTTTTCGCTAGAAACATACGTTCATATTTTGCCTCACAATGAGAATGCAAGATCGATCATATATTGGCTTCTAAGGATATCGAGAATTAGAAAATGAAGCATTATGTAATGCGCAAAATTGATGCCAAAATTTATGTATTAATGGTTGAGATTTAAAAGATGTAACGTTAAATATAAATATTCCGTATATAAATATTTTGAAAATATGTTCACCTATTTGGTATGAAAAAGTGCCAAAATTTAAGTTTACCTATTTAGTTTGAAAATAGATTTAAAAGATGCCAAAATTTAAGGATCTACCTATAGACTTTTCCCTAGTAGTGGAAGTGCCTCAAATAAGTTTGAAAATTTGGCCTTATCATTTTTCATCAAAAGTAGGCCAAATTGGATGCCCACTGACCAAGTTTCAATAATTTCATAGTATTATTGCTATATTCCATCAATTTAGTGGACTTATAGTGAATTATCAAAACTTGCTTAAAATTTGAACTACAAATGTGATGTAGTTTGGTCCTGAAAATTGATAAAAATCATTTTATGTTGTACTGTTGGTGGTGCATGCACTTGGGACAACCAAAGTTGAGATTCCAAACCATTTGGTACGAATAGTCAACATTCAAGTTTGACCCCATTTTGAAAAAAAAATCAAAGGAAATGGAAAAAGACTCAACAATTGGAATGCCTTTGCATTGAGCTATCTTATGTGCACTAGTTTGTGGGAAAATTCATAAAGCCACTTTTGGAATGTTTGGGTGAAAATTTGGCACTATTTGATTGAAAACACCAAATTATTTTAACAAAATTAATGAAACGTGGGTCGCCACTTGTCAGAGACATGCAAATGGGGCAAAAATTGGACATTCAAACATGCAAATATCACAAATTTTGTATAAAGTTTATAACCTTTACAGACATAAACCCTAAACATAGCTACTGACAAAAGAATACTAGTTCTTAAACCTAATCTACTGATCGTCATCGTCCACGTCGGAGCTGCCGCCGACGCAGAAGGAGCCGTCCTTGTCCTCCTCCTCCTACTCCTCCTGCTTGTCGTTCTCGTCGTCCTCGCTCATGAGGTCGATGGTGACATTGGCCATTGAGAAGACGACGCCTCTTGCAGCCCCGACGTGTCAACCGGGTCATCAGGGTGTCGTTGTGGTCCCTTCGTCGATTCGCGCAGCACCAGGAGGAGCCCCGATAGGTCTACAGGTCGTCGGGCTCGCTGACCATCGCCCCCTGTACTCCGCCAGTAGCGGTGGCTCCGGCTCCGGTTTCGGCATGAGCAGGGGGCCGCCTGTTAGGCTCGGGCTTCAGCACGATCAGGGGGCCGCGTGAGCTCATCCCCGGCTCAGGCCTCAGCACTAGCAGGAGGGTGTTGCGGGAGCTCGTCCCTGGCTCCGACTTTGGGATACGCAGGCCGCCGCCGCGCACTAAAGAGCTCGTCCCCGGCATCCCCGGCTCCGTCTTAGGAACGTTGAGGCCCCCTCTGCTACTGGCACCGCTGCCACCTCCTACAAACGTGGGCGTCGATCGCGGCGGCGAAACATAGTCATCCTCGTCCAGGCCAAGCTCTGCACGGAACGTGACCATGTCATCGGAGAAGGTACGGCCTTCCCAGGAGGCGTACCTCTCGTCGATGTTATTGCATGATGCCGGGTAGTGGCCGACGTAGTGCAGGATGCGGGCGGCGTTGTCCTCTGCGAGGATTTGCGGCCACCGCCGGCTGCTAGGCGCGTAGTCCGAATTCGACAGCTCCTATGACGGCAGGCTTTGCCGAAATGCGCGTTTTCGTGTAACATGGCTGTCATGCCGAGGGTGGGGAGAGGCCGGCTCCACCACCAGCCCCCTGACGCTCACGTGCCATCCGGCTAGCAAGCGCGTGTCCGGCGGCACCATGACGCCGCAGCGGGCGACGAGCAAGGCTTCCTCGACCCGGAGGGTGCGCGGCATACCGGGAATGCATGATACGTCTTCAACGTATCTATAATTTATGAAGTATTTATGCCATGTTTACAACAATTTTATATGGTCTTGGTTCACCTTTACATGATTTAAATGGAACTAACCCGGACTGACGCTGTTTTCAGCAGAACTACTTTGATGTCGTTTTTTGTGCAGAAATAAAAGTTCTCGAATTGTGCTGAAAATTTACGATGATTTTTTATGGACAAAAAGAGACCCCCCCCTCCCCAGAGCTTCGAGGAAGGACCAGAAGACTCACGAGGAAGCGACAAGCCTGAGGGGTGCGCCCTCCCCCCTAGGGCGCACCTACCGAGCTTGTCGGTCCCTTGTGGGCCCCCTGACGTGAAACCAACGCCAAAAATTCCTATAAATGCCAAAAGCCCCAGAAAAAAACCTAAAACTTCCACGCCGCGGTTGCAAGCCTCTGTACCGAAGCGAAAACTTTCTTGGCAAACTGCCAGAGGGGGAAATCATCACAGGAGGCCATATTCATCATTCCGGCAGTCTCCATGACGAGGAGGGAGTAGTTCACCCTCGGGCCTGAGGGTATGTACAAGTAACTATGTGTTTGATCTCTCTCTCTCTCTCTCTCTCTCTCTCTCTCTTTCGTGTTCTTGATCCGGCACGATCTTGATGTACCATGGGCTTTATTAATATAGTCAGATCATATGGTGTTTTTTACTCTCTATCTTTATTGTGATGAATTGAGTCTTGCTCTTTGAGGTTTCATTATGTTGAGTTGAATATTTTGGATTTGAGAACACTTGATGTATGTCTTGCATATGGATACCCTAGTGACAATGGGGTATTATATTGAGTCACTTGATATATGTTTTGGTAATCAACTTGTGGATTTACGTGGTGACATTGGGGTGATCTAGGCACATAGGTTGATACACGTTTTCTTCCTACGTTCTCCGATAGAAATTTTGGAGTGATTCTTTGTCGCACGTTAAGGGATTGTTATATGATTCAATTATGTTAGCACTGTTAAGAGATTGCACTAGTGAAAGTATGAATCATAGGCCTTATTTTCAAGCATTGCAATACCGTTTGTGCTCAATTTTATCATTTGTTAATATCTCTGTTTGTACCAATAACACATATACTTCTCTTTCACATCTTTGCGCTGCAAGCCATCTAGTATCTTTAGGCAAAGTTTTCGTTGCCAATTTTGCATGCAGGTCAGTGAAAACTGGACGAAAAAGTTGTAGGAAAAGACATTACATTCCTTAGATAGACATCCTAGGAGTGACTTCATGTGTTGGGATTGCACTAAGGTATGTGGACAAGGACAGAAACAAAAAGCCATTTATCAAGGACATCGTCCATGAACTGGATCAACTAGAAGCTAAGCTTAAAGCAATGTCACTAGCTTCTGATGTGTCAAAAGACCTCACTGTCCAGGTACGTTCGACTACTGCGAGGGCATGCGTGCCACTCCTCTGTTTCTTCAGTATTTTGCAATCCTCTGTTTCTACAGTTTTGGCCTGTCAAATTTCTGTCTCCATAACGATGCCTTTTTCTAACTGGCCACACTAATTTACCTCTTCTTCTTTCCCTTTGCAGAGAAGCTGTGACACCAACATTATGTCGGTGGATCCAACCATGAAGCTGCGGTTCCCCTTTGAGCAAAGGAAGGAGGCGTCGTGCTGCCTGCAGCTGACCAACAAGACGGGTGGATTGATCGCATTCAATATAGAGATCAACCCGAACAAGTACCGTGTGCGGCCAAGCCAAGGGACCATGCGGCCGTGCTCCAAGCGTTATGTTGTCGTGACGCTGTCAGCTCAAGAGGCGGCACTGCAATACATGTGATGCGAGGACACGCTCCTCGTTCAGAGCACCAACACCACCCAAGATCTGGGTGAGATGAATTATCAAGAATTGTTCGAGACGGCCATGGCGAGTAAGGTGGTTGATGTGGTGCAGCTGCCGATCGTTTATGTTACACTGGACCAGTAGCCTCCACCAAGAACTGGGAGTGCCTCTGGTGGCAAAGCGACGCGTTGGTAAATTCAGATAAATGTTGAGTTGTTGTTTGAGAAAAGGTGTTGTTTTGAGGTCTGTTTAATTGTGTGTTCTTCGATTATGTTGTCTTTGATTAGCTACTACAAACATTGTAGTCTCTAGCTGCTCTTTTTTTTTTTGAGGGGATGTAGTCTCCAGCTGCTAGTTACAGTATCTGCGGAGCTACAGGGTGGGCCGCGGCCCACCTGGGATTTTGAATCAGACTGTAGATGGAAGATTAGAAGATGGGCCAGCCCCTAAAAAATGAAAACAAAGGGAGATGGGCTGGGAAAAAAATAAAACAGAGCCCAGCAAGCACGGCCTACTCATCCCCCGTCATTCTGCACTGCTGGCTGAGCCCGCGGCGACTATTTATCGCCTTAAGCCACCCAAGTGGGAGGGGAGCTCCTATACGACGCGCTTTGCGTCCGACTGGCGCACGCCGCACAGGGACTGCCCCCGACTGGGCCGGCCCTTATCGCGTGGGAAACTGTCCAAAAATCCAAAAAAATCAAGCGATGGATCAGACCCTGCACCTCACGATGTTAAGCGTACATCCCTGGCCAGACGACCTACACAGCCCAGTTAGGAAACGCGGGGTATAAAACCAATCAAACCGCGCCTGGTTTACTGTAGAACCGGTATTTTTCCAAGTATCTATTTTTTCATTATTTGTTTCGTTTTATTTTATTTTCATTTTTCTCAGTTTCGTTTCATTTTTCTTTTTCAAGTTTATTTTTCCATTTCAAACAAATGTTAGAGCTTTTAATAATTTCTTCAATTTTATTATTGGGTTTTTATCATTTATGCCACTGGTTGTCACTCACTGCTCAGTTTTGCCACTAGGAATTTCAACTGCTCAAAAATGCCATCGCTTTGTTAGGTGCATGCTAAAAAATACCACTCGACACCATGATTGTCAGCTCAAATCTCGTTTGGCATGTCATAATGACCAAAATACCTATAGAGCAACATGTCAGCTCTCCCTCTATCTCACTACAATAAAGTGTGGGTCCCACTTGATCCCAACAACGTTCTTATTTTCTCTAAAATTATTGGCTTGTTTACTCCAAACAAATGGGGTCCACACTTATCATTGTGAGATAGAGAGAGAGCTGACATGTGGTTATAAGGTTATTTTTGTCATATAACATGGTCAACGAGTTTGACCTGACAATAACGATGTCTAATGGCATTTCTGAGCAAACATCTAATGGAACGATGGCATTTTTGAGATATCTAATGGCATTTTTGAGAAAACATCTCATGGGGAAATGGCATTTTTGAGCCGTTGTAATTTCTAATGGCAAAACTGAGTAGTGAGACACAACTAGTGGCATAAATGATAAAAACCCTTTATTATAAAAGTATAAATTTTCCAAATTTTATTCATAAATCAAAAACATATACACATTTTCATAAATTGTACAGGAATTTTGAAAAAATGTCCATGTATTCTAATATTTTTCAGAATATCAAAACGGAAACATTTATTGAAAAGCAAGAAGAAATTATTTTAAACCGAAAGTTTTCGAACATTTTCACCACAGATGAACAAAATGTGGAATTTTACAAATTGTTCAAAAAGATGAAAAAAACTAAAACCACAAAAAAAGAATTTCCCCAATTTTTTTATTTTGTGAACACATTTTTGAGAATGGGAACATTTTTTAAATTTCAAACAAATTTTGAAAATGCAAACATTATTGGAAGCTCTCTGAACATTTTTTTTCAATATGTGTAAATTTTTGAAAAAGTGGAATATGTTTTCGAAATTGTGAACAAATGTCATAAACAGAAACAGTATTTGAAATTGTGAACAACATTTTGGAATGCCAAACATTTTTTGAAATTCCTGAACATTTTTTAAAAGCATGAACATATTTTCAAATTGCGAACATTATCGTGAAAAACGTTAATAGTTTTTGAAATTTACAAACATTTTTTAAAACATGTACTTTTTTATATCTGAAAAGTTTAAAATTTATGAGTGTTTTGAAAATAAAATAAATTGAGAACATATTTTGAAAACATGATTTTTTTCAAATTTGTGAATATTTTTTGAATACATGATTGTTTTTAAACCCCGAACAAATTTTCAAATATTCAAACAATTTTGAATTCTAAACATTTTTTAAATTTGCGCATTTTTGAAATAAAGAACAGAAAAAGGAAAGAAAAGGAAAAGGCAGAAATAAACAGAAAAGATAGAAACGAGAACAAAAAATCTAAAAAAGAATCAGAAACAAAAAAAAAACGAAAGAAAAACCTAAATTAAATCCAGCCACAAAAAACAACAGGAAAAAGAAAAACCGATTCGGGGAACATTCTAGAAACCGGAGAAAACAATAGCTACGCTAACCGCTAAGGTCCGGCCCAGATCGTGTCACTCGCTCCTGAATTCCGTGCGAACCCTCGACAGCTTGACGCAACGAGCCTCATATACGATTTTCCATTCGTTTCATGGAAATTACTAAGGGCGCGCTGTACTTAAAGCTGCACGAGTAATTTTCTTCAGGATTTTTTCCTTTTTTTGTTTTATTTTGTTTCTTTTCTTACCTCTTCTCCGTTTTTCTTTCATTTCTTTTCATTCTTTTTGCATATTGTTTCTTCATTTTTTATTTTTTATTTCCATTTTTTTGGGTTTTTATTTTTTCTTCTTCATTTTTTGTTTTCCTTTCTCTCTCTCTCTCTCTCTCTCTCTCTCTCGTGTTCATGATCCGGCACGATCTTGATGTACCATGGGCTTTGTTAATATAGTCAGATCATATGGTATTTTTCTCTTTCTATCTTTGTTGTGATGAATTGAGTTTTGCTTTTTGAGGTTTCATTATGTTGGATTGAATTTTTTGGATTTGAGAACACTTGATGTATGTCTTGCATATGGATACCCTAGTGACAATGGGGTATTATATTGAGTCACTTGATATATGTTTTGGTAATCAACTTGCGGATTCCTGTGGTGACATTGGGGTGATCTAGGCACATAGGTTGATACACGTTTTCATCCTACGTTCTCCGATAATTTTTTTGGAGTGATTCTTTGTCGCACGTTAAGGGATTGTTATATGATTCAATTATGTTAGCACTGTTGAGAGATTGCACTAGTGAAAGTATGAACCATAGGCCTTGTTTTCAAGCATTGCAATACCGTTTGTGCTCACTTTTATCACTTGTTACCTTGCTGTTTTTATTTATTCAGATTGTAAAAATATTTTCTACTATCCATACTACACTTGTATCACCATCTCTTTACCAAACTAGTGCACCTATAAAATTTGCCATTGTATTGGGTGTGTTGGTGCCACAAGAGATTTTATGTATTTGGTTGCGAGGTTGTTTGGTTGAGGCCATCTTCATCCTACACCTCCCACGGATTGATAAATCTAAGGTCATCCACTTGAGGGAAAATTGCTACTGTCCTACAAAACTCTGCGCTTGAAAGTCCAACAGGGTCTATAAGAAGAACAGTTGCGTAGTAGACATCAATGCACACCGCACAGCGTCGTCCCTGGCTACTGCTTCCCGCCCCACCGTCGTGGCTGGCCATGGCTGCGACTGCGGAAGGGGAGGTGGCTAGGGTTTGGTGGAGGTGCACGGCGGAGAAGGCTGTGGGTGGCGAGGGGAGGGGAGGGGAGGGGATTGGACATGAGTGGGTGTACGCAGGTGCATGGGTATAAAAATCCATTAATATGCACCTGGCGGGCTTGCATACTCGTTTACATGAGATGTCTCTTATGTTTCTTATCAGAATTGGAAATGTTTTTCTTATCAGAATTGGAAATGTTTCTGTCTAACCGTGTACATGAGATGTCTCTTATGTTGATCACTTAGAAAATAAACCCATGTCAAAGTAGTAATATATAGAAGCTTAATCTAAGTCATACACAAGCCGAATCAAAGCTGGCTAGAAGTTACCTGGAACAACGGTGTGTTCACGGACGATGACTCGGGAAGGAGACGAGTAAACGTCGATGGCCTACTCGTTTAAGGAGAATGAACAGAGAGTAATAGGAACTTGCCATCAATGCTTGACTTAAATCTCTTTATTCAACTATTGTGCTCCTACAAAGTAAATAAATCCACCCATTGTCAAAAAAATAAATAGTACAAAAAAAGTGCTCCACTGACCAAAGGATCATGTAATGCTTGACATCTCTGGCTAACAAGAAATAAACGAAGCTTCAGAATTAAGGCTTTGATCAAGCGCTTGAACTCAAGTTTGACTTATCCACCAACCGTAGCTTCCTAGAAGAAGCAAGCTGCACGCGCATGGATATCGCCTCATCAACCAGTAGTCAGAAGATATTTACACCGTCTTGATTACGACGTAACTGGACCTTACAAGTGGGCCACATGGCCGGGCGAATCTATCCGTCTATCTACATATAGCCGAGGACCAACCGACCAGGCTCTGCAAGCTCGTCAAGCAACCACAGTATATACACTGCACCAAATTGAGGGAGGAGCGCCATTGTTTCCAGCTGCAGGTCTTGTCTGCAGGTTAGTGCTTAATTTCGCCATTGATGTCCCTTCCTTCCTTGCCGGACTAGAGTCTACTTTTGCTTGCTTCAGCCTAGGATCATGCTGGTTAGTTAGATCTATGCATATGCATGCCTGCTCCATTCATTCTCCTCTTGCTTTGATTTTGTTAGATCCTGCTGGTTTAATCCACTCACAGTGGTGGAGGATCCGGTAGGGCGAGGTCTGGCGCCCGCCCTACCTTGATTTTGTGCGATTCAATTTGTACTGGTACGCATGGCTGGATTTCGTGCGAGGTCTGGCTGCTTCCTCGTTGGTGTTGCCTCGCTAGAGAAAAGGAAGGAGAAAGGGGAATGGCCTGGCCCTGATTTCCCGATTCCCTCCGCTGGCCCTGATTTCTCTCTTCACCTCCCTCTATATCGGAGAACTGTAGGATCTCTGAACCCTAATCCATTGAAATGCGTGGAGACGGCTGGTGCTGTTGTTGTGGTGAGAGATTGAGAGAGAGATTGGGAGGCGGCAGGTTGTGAGAGATCCAGGGATGAAAGAGAGGCTTACGCTGGGATTGGGATCTCTACCGATTAGCTATTTCTTTTTACTAGAGAAGAAAGGGGTGCTAATTACTGTAGTTTGTGCTGCAGTCAATAGTGAATGTTTCTACTGTTGCTATCCAGTGCAGATGATGGCTTGGTGTGGTGGTGGGTGGCGCGGTGAAGAGTGAAGGTATAGATTTGTGAAAAAAAATTACATTTCTAAATTTGTGATTTGTGTTGCAAAATAGCTTGACAATGTACAATTCACTGGTCTTAGTGGTATTTTCGTATTGAGGATATGGTTTGGCATCATAATTTAATTTATTTATGCTGTAGTGGTCACCTCACCTAAAAAAAAATTCGTTCTCCGCCACTGTCCACTCATGCATATCCTCTTTGATAATCACGAATCGTTGCTTAATTTACTAGCTAGCCAAATCTAGAATTACTTTTTTTTTATTTTCTAAAGAATCCATGTGCATGCTTGATTTGCAAAATTTCCCTTGCATGGTGTTTCAGTCTGTTTTATGTTTTCTTTTTTGCACCGATTGCAAATTAACTTGACTGGTCTATTCTAAGAGATCAAAAAGGGTAATTAAGAGCAGTTACAAGACCATAAGTTAATCATGTTACTCTCTCTCTTGTGCAGTAGTTTCTTCCTCTGTTTACTAGAAGAAGATTAACATGGGCCATGGAGGTGTGGCCCTAAAGTTTGTGCCGTTCCATCTGTTGGAAGAAATGACAGATCGTTTCTCTGAACACCGCAGCTTAGGTAGCGGCTCTTATGGAAAAGTTTACATGGTACAATCATCTAAACGTTACTTAAAGTTCTTCGTATGTTTGACTACCAAAACTGACAACATCAAACAGATACTACTAATCAAATCTATCACAAATATGATTTGATAATGGTGTTGAATAGGGAGTGGAGAAGAATGGGAAGAAGATTGCTGTCAAGATGCTCCATGCCACGATAGAGGTTAACGATGACCAATTTGACACCGAGTGTCTCAACCTTGCATGTCTCCAGCACAACAATATTGTGCAGTTGGTTGGCTATTGTCATGATACTAAGCGAGAATACGTATGGCACGACGGAAAACTTGTTCCTGCTCACGGGACAAAGAGGGCACTTTGCTTGGAGTACATGAATAACGGAACCCTTGACAAATTTCTTTCTGGTATGATGGTGCCCTGCTTTGGGAATCCTTTCTGAAATTAGCATTCCATGAAGCTTATTTTGTCGTTGCAGATGAATCGAAGGTACATGATTGGTGCACACGTTTTTCAATAATCAAGGGAATCTGCAATGGTTTAAAATACCTTCACAAGGATCTGGAATCTCCAATGTATCACTTGGATTTAAAACTAGCCAATATATTGCTGAATGAGAATATGGTACCGAAAATCGCGGATTTCGGCTTGTCGCGGCTCTTTGAAGGTCAAAAAACACAAAGGACAAAGAGTATTATAGGAACACGGTAAGCTTAATTAATCTTTCATGAGACATGTAACTATTCATAACGAGCATGAAATTTTGTTTGCATTAAAAGGTGCATAGTATAATAACATACATGATGTATTTTGCAGAGGATACCTACCGCCAGAATATCGTAATGGGGAAATAATCTCAAATAAGTTTGATATATACAGCTTAGGTGTTGTAATCATAAAGATAATGACAGGACCTCAGGGCTACTTTAGTAGTGCTGAGATACCTTCCTGGGAATTCATTAAGAATGTAAGAATATTGTCTTATATCTGCTTTTTGAAGGTATTTTCAGGTGGAATGAATGAATTCCCAGGAAGGTATCTCAGCACTTCTAATATACTCGCATTTTGTATGCTCTGAACTGGCAGGTGCACGAAAAATGGAGGAAAATGCTACAGGTGACATCGGAGTATCAGCTAGAGTCGTATTCTAAACAAGTCAAGAGGTGCATTGAGATAGCTTTAAGTTGCTTGGAGACTGATCGACACAAAAGGCCAAGTATAGGGGACATCGTCCATGAGCTGAATGAGACAAATACTATGCTTCAATTTGGTAGTGGATTAACAAATGACCAAGGGTTATCGTTTTCATCAATAGACCAGGTGATCACAAATGGAACAATATTTTTTGTTCATTTTTTTTTGCTCATTTCGTCCTATGAAATAAATTAAATCAATTGGTATATTTGGTGCACCCGGTGAAATATTATCCAAATTGCTATGGAACATTTTTAAGGTTTGATAATGAGATAATCTATACTGAACAATTTATGTTATACACACCTACAAGAATCACGTCACGTTGTATAAGTAAGCCCTATAGTTTACAAAACTTGCTTATGCCTGTTTGCTGATGATATTCAAGACAATGGGTTTTGCTGACAAAATTATGTTAGAACACTGCAATTTATGAAGACTGAAACAAACCATGAGTATATTAATTCTAGATAAAAGTATGGGAAGTAAATCAATTTTGTTTAATTTTCATGTTTCACTAAAAATATTATTGCAGCACTCACAAATAACCAGTCACTCATCCCACCTGAAAATACCTTCAGCTGTGGTCATGAAAATATAAAATTGACGAGGTAAATTCTGCTGAAAATACGGAAACGGAAGGATAAAATAGTCTATAATTTATTTCTTCCTATTTTTCTTATTTGTGTAGTTGATATATCTAGAAGAAGCTGAGGTTAAAATTTCAATCGTAACTAATCATGACTTGAGTTTTGGTTGGTGAACACAGAGCCCTCGGTTGAAGATGACAATAACCAGCAGCGCCAAGTGCATGATGCTCACATCGAGATCACTACGGATTGCCAACAACCTGCCCCAGTACTGGAGATGGATTTCTCTGCCAGCTGACCCCAGGTTTGCTCACCGAACATTCGAACCGCAAAATTTCAGGGACGGCTTCATCCGCAGATGATCAATTAATTATTGGTTTGTACCATATAAAGATTTGCAGAATGCGCGGAGCTCTTGAGTGTGTACTTCTTCGCCGTGATCGGCGAGATCCCGCCGAGGGACCTCTCCGCTGGCACAAGCTACATAGTTTACCTCGTGTACAAGCTGGCGAGCAGCACGTCCGGCCTGAGGGGCTGCGTGCAGACGTCATCGATCAGGCTTCACGGGGAAAGGATCGTCCCCGGTAGCACCCGCGGGGTTAGCCTCCACCCCAAAGTGTGCGGGTCAGCCAGTGACGTTACCTACCCCGTGGCGAGGGGTGACGGCTGGCTGGAGCTAAGGCTGGCCGAGTTTATAAACGATGATGAGATGCTCGCAGAGAGGGGGGTGATAGTAGATCTCCGCGAGGAGAACGATGGCGTCCAGAAGAGCGGCCTCATCATTGGGGGCATGGAGTTCAGGAGCAACTAGTGTGGTTATAATACAGTACTTGTGTAATTCATTTCATTATTATAATGGATATGTTTGTATTTTCGAAAAAAGGAGGTTAATGGATATGTTTGTAATACAATGATTGTTGGATATATGAGCAATTTTTTCAAGTGATTCAGTCCGGAAATAAAGAGACCAAGAATAATCTATAGCAGAAGTGATAAGAACACATATTGAGTGAGTGTAGCACCCTTTGTCATAGCGGCAACGGTAGCGTCAGAGTCTTTCGGACCAATGAGGAGGAAATAGTCGACACCGAGGAATCAAATGGTCGGTTGTCGTGTAGTCGAGGGCAAGAAGTCACATCGAGACGCTCCTAAAAATTTGATCGTCCCTCACTTGGGTTCTGAAGTGACACGATTTCGGAGGCCTGCCCCGTAGGGTCATGCACAAAGTCATCGAGATGAGAAAACCTAGATGTGGCGCAAGGCTCTGGATCTATGTGGGTTGTGTTTTTTAGTCTCTGAGCAAACTCTTCTAGACGAGTAATAACACAACCATAAGAGAGGACAGTTGAGGGTTCACCAACCTGGCAATTTTTTTTCTTTTATTGTAAGGAAATCTTTGTCACGCACATTACAAAGAAGATACCATGTACATTGGGCATGGGTTTTCATCAACCTGACAACTTTTTTCTTCCAATGTAAGGAAATCTTTGTCACACACATAAAAAAGATAACGCGTACATGGTGCAAGGGTTTTCACCAACATGGCAATCTTTTTTCTTCCACTGTAAGGAAATCTTTGTCACACACATAAAAAGGAAGATAACACAAACACTGGGCCAGACGTTGGTCTAACTCTATATCCACTAGCAAATGTGGGACTAAATTTCCACCACTTATCATGCTTGAGTGGGCCTTTAAGATTTATTCATAACTTTTATGATTTCTAGCGGGCCTTTCTTAACAATTTTTTACAATAATTCGAACATGGATTTTCTAGCTTGAGGGCATATACATGTCTATATAAAAAGTACAAAGTTTATTGTGACCAAATAATGGTCTGGAAATATCTATCTCTATCTCTACTATCTAAAAAATATGTAGCATTCCTTTTCCTGCCGATCAGACCGCGTCCTGCACTCCTGCCCACCCTTTGTCCAACCACACCCTCCCGCACGTTTCGCCTTCAGCGTGTTTTTCTTCCTCACATGACTCCTGCGTCCAGACCGAGATCCCTTCCCTCTCCCCGGAAAAAGCCCGCCCCTCTCCCCGATCACACTTCCCCCATCTAGGGTTCAGCCGCCACCAACGTCCCATAGCTCCTGATGCCGGACACAACCAACCAGTAGAGTGTCACCACTGCCCCTCATGTACGATGTCGCCGACGCGGGGCTTCACCCCGGCCATGTACAACCATGGAGGTGTGCTCTTCATCATAGCCTGGGCGCTCACGTCGCCGACGGTGCCATCTCTTTACAGGATCATGGCCTTCAGGACCGTCCCGCCATGCTCAACCCTCGGTCGATCCGTCACAACGCTCTACGAACGCAGATGCAGTAGATGGTCTCCTCAATTATATCATGATATGGCGATTGAATTTGCAACAGTAGTGGCATAGTTGAGTAAAGGCGGTGGACAATTTGGCTTTTATTTCATTGGTCGCTTCTCTGGCGGCTGGCCTTCATGTCGAGTCTTCCGCCACCGCCAACTCGATGTCTGTGGGGTTCCCCCTAATAGGAAGATCTGTGAGAACAGGGAAACATCATTTCTAGCAGCTCTGTTGCCTGCCCGAGCCACGGGGAGCCAATCACGTTAAGCCAACACTGCTTCTACTCTGCTACCATTCTTTGGATTCAGACCAATATATATTGTGTATATGTAATCTATTTTTTACATTCATGCAACAAAAAATTGTAAATATATCATTTCACTTAAAAAAATCAAAATAATGCAATGTTTCCAAAAAAATTGACTTATACCAAAAAAAGAGAGGAGATTTCAGCTAATTTAGGAAGATTTCATTATTCCAGGAAAGTGATTTCAACTAAATGAGACATATTTCAATTATTTTAGGAAGATTTCATTATTTAAAAAACAAAGTGATTTTATTATTCCAGAAACATGACATTATTTTTAAAATTGACTTAAACTATTTCACTATTGAAAAAAGTGATTTAAATTAATTATTCGAAAAAGATTTAAACAATTTGGTTATCTCAAAAAGTAGCGACGAAGACTTGGTTGGCCGACGAAGACTTTGACCGAGCAGACCGAAATCCCCGATCCCCTTCCTTCTTCCTCCTCCCACTCCCTCCCCTTCCGCGCTCTCCAAATCCCCGAATGTACTAGATCGAGGACCACGCGAGAGAGAGAGAGAGGACCAGCCAGCAAGCGCTCGAGGAAGGAAGGAAGGAAGGAAGGAGGAGGCAGCCATGGCGGACCTGGCGGTGGGGCTGGCCAAGTCGGTGGTGGAGGGGACGCTGAGCAAGGCGCACGCGGCGGTGCAGGAGGAGGCCAAGCTGCATGCGCCTTCCTCAGCGCGCGCCGCGACCTCGTCTTCATCACCGGCGAGTTCGAGATGATGCGCTCCTTCCTTCCTCAACGTCCGTCGCCAACGCGGAGCGCGTCGAGAACGCCGTGGTGCGGACCTGGGTGCGCCAGATCCGCGAGCTCGCCTACGACGTGGAGGACTGCATCGAGCTCGTCGTCCGCCTCGACAAGGGCAGGACCAGCTTCTGGTTCCGCCTCCGCCGGCTCTGCGTACGTCCCCTGGGCGCGCCCGCCCGCGCTGGACCAGGCGGTCGATGAGATCGAGCAGCTCAAGGCCAGGGTCGACGACGTCAGCACCAGGAACGCGCGCTACAGCCTCATCAGCGACACTGGCGCCAAGCCCGTCGCGCAGCAGCAGCTGACGGCCGCTGCTGCCGCCGGCGACACGGTAGCCGCGTCCAACATGCTCGCCGAGGCAAGGTATGCCGCCAAGAGAGAGCAGGTCCTCGGCGGTGATCTCACCCAGCTGGTCACCAAAGAAGGCGGTGACGGCCACGACCTTCAGCTTCATGTGGTCTCAGTGTGGGGGTCAGCCGGCGACCACGGTGCCACATCCATCATCACGAAGGCCAACATGAAGAACCAGACACATGTATGGATGTCCTAACAATGATGCACGCCACCCAGGGGGACCTCTTCCTGGAATTCAAGAAGATGGTCACGGAGAAGAATTACCTCGTCGTCTTGGAAGACCTGTCAAACATGGCGGTCTTGCTCATGCTTTGAGGAAGTTCCTTCCCGACAGGAGGAAAGGCAGCTGGATCATCGTGTCCACGCAGCAACCCGAAGTAGCAACCTCGTGCATCGGGCACCCGTGCCAGATACTGGAGCTCAAGCAGTTCTCGCCCGAGCACTCTGTTTGTGCCCTCTTCAAGAAGGTAAAGGTGCTTCAAACACGGAAATCGCAAATTCATTTCGTTTCTTAATCTGAAATCACTCTTTACTCTTGTCTTGCTCACAGTTTAAAGTATTTGCCAATAAGATATGTCGAGCACATCTATACATAAAGATCTCATACATAAAAGTGGGAATAATTTCATGACTTTCAGAAACATACAAATATGAAGCCTGAAAATCTATTAGTTCTCTACCAGTCTACCTTTTCAATTTTTTCTTACTCGGCGTATAAGGAATAACACAAGTATTCACAAGTGAGATCTAAGGATCATTACTCTATCTAGCTATTATGTGACCAAATATTTGGAGTTTTTGTCAAATAAAGTAACAATACATAAACTTTCTAAAATTATATTAGTATGATTTTTGTATAATTTCTAGCCTGTCCAGTGCACGGGTTCATGACTAGTAAGTAAATAAATACTCCCTCTGTAACTTAATTTGAACTACAAAAACGTCTTACATTAAGTTACAGAGGGAGTATGAATTATGGCACATGTGTCTTGTTACCTACCTTCTGGCACGACGTGTAAATGGTCTAATAAAATATGTCATCATTGTCTTTGTAAGCAACCTGAGAAATCACACTTGTTCATGTATTTTGCCTATCTCTAGCAATACTTGTGTGTTGAAACCTTTCCCAACACATACACAGGGTTCTGATGGCGATGGAGATAAAGGCAAGAAACCAATGGTGGAACCGTGGAAGATTCTCCCCTCATTGGACGTGAGTCAGTAATGAATCAACTTCGTCAATATCCAGCAAAAGCACGTATAGATTCTTGGCAGGTGATGTCTGTGTGGAGAATAGCTGGCGGTGGGAAATCAGCTCTCGTGAGAAAGTTGTACGATGATACAAAGCGCGACACAAACCAATTTGCAGAGTACCATTGGGTGGATATATCTCATCCATTCAATTTAAGGGACTTCCAAAGGAGCTTACCTCTGAATTTTCGTTTTGCTGAATTGGGTTGGCTCATTGTTATTGATAATGTCCAGTCCAAGAAGGAATGGGACCTGATACAAACTTCCTTGGTAATACCTAGATCTTCTAAGAGCGTTGTTATTGTCATCACAACTGAAGCAAGCATTGCCGCATATTGCGCAAAACGCAAAGAGCTTGTGTTTAATGTCAAAGGTCTGGAAGCTGCTGCAGCCTCAACTCTCTTTGGAAAGGTTTGTTTTTTCTCACGACTCTCTTATTTTGTGCCTGCATGTTTTCAGAAACTTAATACTTTATGTCATAGTTATTATATTCATCACCCTTCACTGAGGATGATCAAGAAACTTCATATATGGTCTCAAATCTCAACCTATATTTGGTATTTGCATATTATCGAGGATTGGCGCCACCTAAAAAAATCATTTGCATTCCAAAATGTGTGGAACAAATTTCACAGACGTTCAACTTAACAACATTTGCGCTTACAAATAGTTGTCAAAATCTTACCATTTGTAGTTTGTGGAAATATGCATGTAGAATGGATTTTTGGCTCTCACAGACGCATACTCCCTATTCAGAGAGAGACAAGCGCCCCATTGCTAATGAAATGTAAAAGCACATGACATGATTGATACATAATACTCCGTTCCTTATTAAAAGGTGTATTTTTTTCAAAACTCAATTTTTTTTATCTTTGATCAAGTTTAGAGAAAAATTTATCAACATTTACAGACCCACACCAGTGACGTACAAAATGACATATGGGCAAGGTATGCTTGTGCAAGGAATAGATTTGCATTAGTCTGTATTTCCGTATAGCAATGTACAAAATGACTCGTTGGCATAGAGCTGCAAATCCATGCTAGTGAGCATACAACAATATATCTTGTGGGCGTGCAGATTGCGGGTTATTTTGGTTGGTGTCTTTGTAACTCCACGCGCTTGACGGTAAAAACAATTCATTGAGAAAATTTTGAAGCATTATCATTGGATTTTTCATAAAAAATGTTTCATATTTTTTTTTTGGTATTTCTTAGCAACATAATCATATAAGCATATACAAATAAAGGTTGAAGACACACATCCAGGAATGTATCCTTGTCTAAAATATCGTGTAATTTGCAACGAACGGGGTAATTGGGAGGGGAAAAATGACTGCATAAGATACACATAAACACTAAACATTTTTGACACACTAAAGATGATGCCCACTCATTTGCGAGGGCCAAGGTGCTAGTTGAAAAGAAGTATTGATGTATTGTGGATCTGTCATTAAGTTATAAAGATTTTAAGGTTACATTGCTGTGATTACTCTTCTCCTCTATTTACTCTCGAATTTTACAATTGATTATTACAATTACCGGTTACAGATAGTTGTTCTGCCATTATTTTGCATTGCCTTTGATTTCCACTTTGTTCTGCCTTAACGTGATATATTTTACTGTTTATACCCCCAGGTAGTACAATTTTTTATAACATTCCTGTTTTACATTGCTCTTATTATTTCACATTCATTTGTACTGCCTGCACAATTCGTGTACCAAAAGTTGTGCCCTGCTTTCGATATTTGCACTGCCTTGGAGTTTTTGCCTATCGAGACAGTGCAATGTATTGTCTAGAGACATAAAAAGGGTGAAACGAAGACACTGTAAAAATTGCAGAAATAGCTTCCACAACCTGCGCGCACACACATATTTTGCACCTCAAAAGTCAAACTGAATATGGTGTAATTGACGTTAATCTTAAATTGTTGGAACAATATAGGTATACATGGAAAAATCATCAGACACAGACACAAGAGCTCTACAACATATCCAAGTAGAAGAACTTACTTTGAAGTGTGGAGGCCTTCCCAAAGTGATAGTTGCTATAGCTGGCGTATTGGCCAAACAAACGGTCACAAGGATGGATACTGTGGCTTCTTTAAATCAAAGATTTATGCACCACCTGGAGACCGAGCCGGACTATGATAGTCTATGTGATCTATTTGGTTGGATGCATTCCTATTTCCGTACTTGCCCTGATTCAATCAAGCCATGTATCTTCTACCTGTCGATCTTTCCTCGAGACCGCCTCATTCGGCGAAGGCGATTAGTAAGGCGGTGGATTGCAGAGGGATACTCTAGGTACGGCGACAATGAATCTGCAGAGGAGAATGGGGAAAGGCAGTTCTCCGAGCTCCTTGATCTGAGCATAATCCAGCAGGTACCAGACTTGGTCACAAACACATTGAATGCCACAAGACTGGTGCTGCTGTGTCAGGTCAGTGGTTTTTTCCACGAGTACATCATCCCAGGGCGAAAAGAACAAAATCTGATGTTTTAGCTGGGGGCTAATTGTGCCCTAACCACCCAGCGCACAGGGCGTCACCTTATCATATTGCACAACTGGAAGAGAGACAAAATTGTGTTTGAGAGCATGGATTTCTCGCGGCTAAGGTCACTGACGGTGTTTGGCAGTTGGAAATCATTCTTCAACTCTGAAAGTATGATGCTTCTTCGGGTGCTTGATCTAGAGGATGCATCAGGTGTAGAGTATGAGGATCTTGAGAACATATTAAAATGGTTGCGTCGTCTCAAGTTCCTCTCACTACGAGGACGGCACGAGATACACCATCTACCAGATAATATGGACCATCTGAGGCAACTGCAGACTTTGGATATCAGGGGCACCTCTGTACTCACCCTGCCAGAGAACATCACCAAGTTGCAGAAGCTACAGTACGTACGTGCTGGCGCCACTGTCCCAGCTGCATCAGCACCACCTGCTCCATCCAGCTGGTTCTGTGGACGTCACCGTAAAGTTGGTGTTCAAGTGGCTAGAGGTATTGGGAAGCTGACGGCGTTGCACACGCTTGGTGTTGTCAACATCGCTGCTTCTGGTGGGAAGGCCATGGTGAAAGCTCTCAAGAAGCTCACCCAGTTGCGCAAGCTCAGAGTGTCTGGCGTTAACACGAAGAACAGCAAGGATATTTTCTCTGCAATCAAGGGTCATGTCCATCTGGAATCCTTGTCTGTCCAGCTTGACAAGGACAATCAAGGCTCCAAGATATCCTTGCCTTGGAAGAATCTACGGAGTCTTAAATTGTATGGGCTCCAAGATAGGTTGCCGTTACCAAGCGGCCCTGAATATGAGCAAATGTTGAGCGACCGGTTCAGCAAACTCACGAAGATGGATCTGGAGATGGTAACTTTAAATGAAGAAGAAATTAAATTCCTTGGCAAGGTACCGAGACTCTGTATTCTATGCTTTCGTATCAAACAGCCCAGTGGCCCCAGCCTAAATTTTAGTCAAGATATGTGCAACCGTGGAGGTTGCCTACGAAAAGGTCAAGATCCTCGAGATTGGTTGCAGCTCCAGCTCATTATCAGTGGAATTTGGATCAAAGACGATGAAAAATCTTGAGCTGCTCAAGCTTGACTGTTCCAGTGGGACCACATACGCTCTTGATGGCCTGGATTTTCTGTCTGAATTCAAGGAAGTCTTGCTTATTGGTAACAATAATGAAACACTCAAGACTGAACTGTCGGACAAACTTCTCAACCACCCAAACGAACCTGTCTTGAAGACGAAGCAATTACCACGTTCGTCCTGAAGGGCACTTTCTTTTTCTGATTATTTTCCGGATTCATTTCTACCCGCCACTAGCCCATTCAAGTTTTTGCAAACCCTGTTTGGTTTTTGTGTAACATTTTGTACATGTATTTTGTTCTTTTTATCGGTTCTATACATGTGTTTTGTCAAAATGTACTAAAGTCTAAACACATGTTCGTAATCTTTCTTCTTCTCAACTTGTAAATACTCCTATTTTATTGTCCCCGTCTTAAGGAAAATGGCGTAGTGCCAGCCTTTATTTAGGAAAAAAAAACATTAAGGAGTGTTCTGACTACTTGTGGTTGGAAGAAGGGGAGCACTTTCGCTCATTGTTTTGACTATTGATATACACTCTAGTTGTTTGCTAGCCTTTTCCCACATTGCTGAACCCTCCTTAACACCATTGTGATTTGAGTGGAAAACTGCTCAACTGTCCTTTTTCTCACATTGCTGCCAAAAGTGCAAGGAATAAATGGAGACAACTCTAAGAGGCTTGTCTGACAAGCACAATGATTTGTGTGGACAAGAGTGAGATTGTTGAAAAGCAGTGCATCTTTATCCCAAGCCAAGCAAGGTGGGTCAGGCATGACTGGAAATCTTGTATGTTCTCCCTTGCTGGGAATCTTTTTAGTACGTCCGGATAATGTTTTGTGTGAAAGTGTCAAAATTTCGGCAGAACTGATCATTTCTTGGATGGTTAGAAGGACGGTTGTACCTTCGGCCTACCTGGGATCAAATACTAGACATTGGTCCTGTGTGTCTTACTAATGCGGATTAATCTCTGTATAGCATCTCACATGGAGTCACCGTCGATGAAAGCTAGTGTGGAAATATTTAGAATGATGTAGAAATGGGTTATTGTATAGTATTTAGAGCGATGTAGACGTGGATTATTGCACTACATTTTTTTTTCTTCACCCAGAAAGAGTCAAAGATGGTAGGCATGAGTCAAGTCAATGCATACTTTTCTACGCGGTAGGTGCACATCTCATTGGGTTGGTATATATCCAGCTGAGGCTAGCAGGAAGTGGTTCTCGGAAGCTTCATCCCCGTTTCTCTGTTCTCTTCACAACTGCTAGAGGATCCCTCAAGAGTTCGATCTTCACCAGGTATGTTCTTTTAATTTGGAAGTTGATTGTTTTCAGATGCTGTTACAACAGCCATGTCTATAGATAGGAGTGATTTTTACTTTTTTCCTTGTTATTACTAGTTACTACATCTTTTACCGTTGTTTGTTTGCCTTTGCGTGGCTGCGTGCAATTTCAATGCAGTGGCCAGAAGTCAAAACTCTTCTGTGTTTGTATCACCTAGATACATGGCAACGAATCAACAAAAGCTAGTTAAAAAAAATCATTTTTATGACTTAGTCTACGAAGTACAAACAATCCATGTATGTTTACTCTTGTATATGGTAAATATGTCCTTGCTCTGGTAAAAGAGAACTGGTGGCAACCGATAGCTTGTAAATCTGTTTTTGCTCTGCTGAACGAGAACTCACATCAAAGCTTCCTAAATCATCAGAAATGGCTACTAGCACTAGCGGAGGTAGAGCTGAAGAGAACAGGCCGAGCGTTCTGAGCACACTGCCAAAGGATCTGCCGTTAGACTTTCTGAAGAATATCACAGATCAGTTCTCAGACAATCGTATAATTGGTAAAGGCGCTTTTGGAACCCTTTATGAGGTATGGTTGTGCCTTAACACTTTCTTCTTTCCGAAAGTTGCTGAAAAAGATGTCAATATTTGCTGAAAAATGTTGCTGAAAGAGTCTGAGGTTGAACAGGGAACTGTGCCAGATGGGGAAACCATTGCTGTGAAGAAACTCGCCGAAAATTCGCCCCTTCCACGAGATAAAGCATTCAATAATGAGGTTCAAAATATTATGGCTCTCCAACATAAAAATGTTGTAAGGTTGGTTGGCTATTGTCATGAAAGTCTAAAGAAAGTGGTACAGAACAATGGAAGATATATTGTTGCTGACATTGTTGAAAGTGTACTCTGCTACGAATATTTACCACGGGGAAGCCTTAAGAAGAATCTTTTTGGTATGTCATACTACCCAATTCAAATTGCATCCATGTTCAACATTCTAATACTCCTATGGTACACTATGAATTGGAGTTTGGCCATCAATCTATGTTACACTATGTTCAGGTTTACATGCTATACAATGACAATAAAGCTACAACAGTTGACATGATCAAAAGAAGTTGTAATTGTACATAAAATCTGTCTTTTGTGATCATATTTTTGCTATTAGCATGCTAACAAATAAATGATATCCAAGTCATTATCTTGGAGTACTTCAATATTTCAGTGTTTCACTTCTTCAGAAGTAGATACCCAAATGGACTGGGACACACGATTCGGCATAATTAAGGGGATCTGCGATGGTTTACTCTTTTTACACAGCATTCCTATTGTGCATATGGATCTTAAGCCCGAAAACATACTGCTGGATAGTAATATGGTACCCAAAATAGCGTATTTTGGTCTCTCGAGACTCTTCGGTCAAGAACAAACACGGATGAACACACAAAATGTGGTGGGGTCATAGTAAGTCGATTACAAACTGCGATAAATTTACATTCCTTTATTATGATTTAAACTGCATTCTAACCTCTCTGGTAATACTTAATGTTAATGATTTGCAGTGGATACATAGCTCCAGAATATCTATACAGAGGTGAAATCTCCACAAAGTCAGACATATACAGTTTAGGTGTACTAATCCTGGAGACCACCACAAGAGAGGAGAATTGCCGCGGGAACGAACCATCTGCAGGACAATTTATTAAAAAAGTAAGTGGAAATTTTCTTAATAAGTTGAACACTAAACTTTAGAAGCTCATATTACAAATGATCTTTTGTGGTATATCTTGAGGAGTCATAATTCCAATCTTGTTCATAGGTACATGAAAACTGGAACGAGCAGCGCATCGCATCAGAGTACCCATCATTACAAAAAGATTGTCTCCGACAAGTAAAAAAATGCATTGAAATTGGACTCCAATGTGTTGATAGTGATCGGCAGAGGAGACCTTCCATAGAAGCAATTATCAACCAGCTCAAGTGATGACATCCTAATCGAGCTACAAGGTCATACTGGTACGAAAATTGACTATCCACATGCCATCCTGATGGCGGTGTCAGTTTATCAAATTTAGGCATGGAAAAGAATGGATACACTTTTCTCTCACGTGTAGCCAAAAAATGAATGGGTTAAGATATTTGCAACCCTTATCTATAGAACCACATATCCTTAGTTGGGTACGTTTTTTTTTTTTTTTGTCAATCGTGCATTGTTGGTAAAGGTTGTTGATTTTTTTTTTACTGTTTTTTACACTATTAACCAGGCATCTGTAGAATCATGTTGTTTATCCTATCCTACATTTCCGCTGGTCATAACCTATAGTATATGACATTTCAGATCTCCAGTCTCCAGGGAGAATGAAGTTTGGGTCTTCTTCAGGAGACATGTGCAAGAAGGAAAGGACGTGCTCTACTTATTGCCAAAGTTGAAATAATTTGCTATGATATGTACGTCATTGTGGAACCTGTTAGCTTCCATTTCTCATGGTGATTTCGATTCCATGTATATTTTCCTGGTAATGGAGTTCTTTATACTCCAGTTACAATGCAGTTGCATATTCAGTTTTAGTGCCAAATAAGAATTTTATTTTCCCCGTGTAGATTTTAAGATGAGTATATGCGCCAACTTTTTTTCAAGGGCAATTAGAGTGCTTGGTTCTAAACATAATAAATTGTCACATTTAATTTACGACAAACTACTTAGGATTTTTTTCCGGAAAAGGAGGGTATACCCTTGGCCTCTGCATCCATTGTATGCACGTAGCCATCATTTATTAAGAAGCTTCAGTACAAAGTGAAGTCATACAAGCCAGATAAGAAGGGTAGGGTGTGTAGAAGCTTCAAAAGGAAGATCGAAGGGAAGCGCTGCCAGTGCCTCTCCACTGCCCACCGCGCCTTCGAGTGCCGCGACCCCTTCCAGTTCCTCTCCTGCAGCCTCTCTGGACACCAAGAGTGGGAGTGCCCGGAGAGCCGCTAGTCCAATCCACCACCCCGCGCCGCACAACCTGCGACTCGCCGTCCGGTGGGCGGCTGGCTGTTGCGGCCCCGCCACCTCCGTGCTGCCCACGCCTGCGTCAGCTCCCGCCTCCCCCGCGGTCCGCAATGGTACGTCCAAATGAGCAAGAAAATGAAAACGAGGATGCACTGGTGTTCCTTTGGACAAGTAACCCATGAGCCACGACCCTCCGGTGCCTCCAAAAAAATAAAATAAAAAATCACGACCCTCCAGGCTTATGATCAGTTCAGCCAGTTTAATGGCCTGCTTAATCAGATTGAGTTGTCAGATGCTGAGGATCACTGGACTTTCCCCTGGAATTCATCGGTTTTCATATGGCCTCTACACAGGGGCAAGCATGTCCCTCAGGTTAAAATAATGCCACAAATATCATCAAATTGGAGTTCCAACACAACTATAGAAGTAGCATCCTGGCGTACTTAGTACTACAACATTACCTCTACATCAGCCACTTTTCACAGCTTGTGGACAAACTTAAATAAAGCAACAAGCAGCTTACTAAAACCCATACATAACTTCTTTTTGGAGACTCATAATTGGGGACACTCCAGCAGTCTAGAGGGACTAGATAGCAGGCACGTTGCTACCATTCGGTGAAGGTTGTGCCTCATCACCACTAGCAGAAGCAGTGTTTCTTTTGGTGGTGCATTTTGCATAAGCGCGCCTCGACAAGTTTATCAGAATCATCAAACCTAAAATGCATCCGTTGATGATGAATAGACCTTCAAAGCTCCGTGAACTGAGGCGCAAGGAGCCATTGTCTGGACTGCCATAATCCAGTGACAGAATCGGATCACTGAACCATTTCTTCTCAATGCTAGAACCTTCAGGCCCTTCTATTAAATTCAGCATGACCTTGGAAAGATCCTCCACCAACGGAGAGCCTTTAGGGAAAACCTGCGCAAGGGTACGGCATATTAGGTGGAGCCAAGTCAGCACACTTCAAAACTTGAGCATGTAGGTTCAAGGAACTTACAAAGCCAAAGCCGATTGTCCTGTCAATGGGACCGACCTTCTGGAACTCTTTGCCGTACTGCAAGAGGAAAGAATTTATGTATGGTGTCTCATCAAAGATGGCAGATACTCATCCATTCTTTGATCCCAGCCTCAATACATCTGTATATTCCTCCTGCGTGCTACAAACCTTTATCCAGCGCTCCTCAAATCGGAGCCTCCTCAGCATTGAGTGCACAAATGAGCCATTCTGGTATCCAACATAGTGACCATTGTGCAAAAGTTGCCTTGGACCAGTCACCGAAGGTTGGAGCCTCTTTGCAGTTAACATTGACGACAAGCTTGCTGTGTAGCTTTGCACTATAACTAGCATTACAAAGCACTAGGACACCATAATAACTTTTGACTGAAGGCTTTTGAATTTTTGATCTGTCACGGAATATCAATAGAGTGGTAGAAATAACATTGTCAGTAAGTCGTAGTTCATAGTATAAAGATGTGCAGAGTTTGCGATTTTGTATAAAACAAGGCTGACCGTAATGACATACCATGCGTAAAAGTCCAGGTGGAGAATGCAAAGTAGAAAGAAGTGCTGAACTGTTTCCATTTGGAGCCTTTGAATTCATCATTTATAGGCTTTTCAATCATCCATACAAATAGCCCAGTGATGAACATAAAGACCACTGTAGCAGTCCAAAGGTCCTTCGTTAGTGGCTCTAAGAAGACCCACATGGTTGGTTCATCTTCATCTTTCCTAGCTAGGACAAGCATCGACACACCAGACTCTGTGTATGGCATTGTGAAGTCCACATACCTAGTTCGATTGGCAATAATTGTCACGTCACCCACTGCTGCATCAAACGTCTACCACCCGAACATGAAAACAGGAAAAAAATTATTAAGTGCGAAATGAAGAACGATTTTTTTTTTTGCAGGAAGAAATGAAGAACGTTTCACATTCAAAAGCAAGGAAAGAATTTGGTTGAGATTATAAAATAATCAGGCTAACCTTGAAGTAAACCTGCGATACCAACTTATCATAAGAATTTGCAGAGTCATAGGGAATGTACTTATAGCGCAGCGCATATGGTAGTTTCTTCACAGCAGCCTCGAAGACATCAATGATGTAGCCATTGACAACTGGTTCACTAAAGTTAGGACTAGTCTCAAAATTCACAAAAACCTTAAAATCCCATCTCACGGGCACACCAATTTGGAGTATCTTGCCATTTACAGGGAAGTCCCAACCTCTGGGCACCGTTGTTGAATCTCCTGGCCAAATGACAGTTCTCAGGACTTGATCAGAGCTTGTCCTGCGTCTAGCTTGGCCTGGTCTAGTGCTAGAGTTGAAAAAAGTTGATAGTCCCGAACCAGGGCTCCAAAACCCAATGCGTCTAATCTTCTCTTCAATCACATTCACAATCTCATATGTTGGAACCGGCAAATGCCTATCAACAAACCTGAATCTTCCAGCCAATCCATCAAACTCCCCATCCATTATTGAATTGAGGAGTTCTGGTCCAGCAGGAGATACTTGGAGATCATCTACTAAGTTGCCAATATTCCGTGGAGTAGACCTTAGATTTAAGGATCTGAATCTGTTGGCTTTCTCAGTTGCAGACGCAATTGCCCATACCACATCATATGCCCAGTATTGGAAGATGGTGGGTTTTGCCACCCTAACATCGGGATCTTGATGGTATTTGGCTCTATATCGAATGATGAAACGAGCCATGAAACCACTGATCCTCGTAGATTTTGTTACATATGGTCGGAAACCTACGACACCCAGCATGGTTTCAATGGCATGCTCAGGAAGCACATCAAGGGCAGTGCCAATGTTATCTGTGACAATCCAGACATACCCTTCGGTCATCATATTGGCTGCTGAAGCCCGAGCAAATAGGCGGGAGGCATCGACTGGCAACATATGGACGATGAAGACACGTGTCTGCATGGTCATGAGCTTGTACAGTTCGGCATCAATGCGGTAATCGGGGGAAGAAGTAGGGATGGCAGAACGGTTAATGACACAGACATCAATGGCTTAAAGGGCGTCAGTAATGGAAGGAGGAATGCCGACACCATAATTGTTGTCCTCATAGACAAGAACAACATTTCTCCAGCCATAGGCCTTCATGAAGGCAGCAATTGGAGCTGCTTGGAAGGAGCCCTTGACACAAGCACGAAGGAAGTACGGAACATGATATTGATTAACTGCATCACCTGTTGCAGAGGAAGTGATGACCGGAATCTTGGTTTTGTTCGCTAGGCAGGTCAAGAATTTTGCTTGTAAAGTGTTCTGCGGACCAATGACAACCCCAACCTTTTTGTTATGGATGAGATCTAATGCTGCAACACAAAAGGATGGTCAACTCAGTTCAGCAAAGCTTTCATCACATCTGGCATATGTGGTAAAAAAAAAATCAAAGATATACACTAATATGCGAAATTAAGAGTGAATAACAACCTGTGTTTTCTAGGGGTTTTTGTTCTACTTGGCTTCCTGTGTGCTATTACATTTTTATCAACAAATTATATAAATAAATTAACGCGATGGTTGTGCTGAATCGCCTCTGACAATGGAGAGCGATTATTGTTTGCTCCAGCAAAAGCCTAGGCCATTTGTTTTCCAAAAAATGATTGTTCTCATCAATATTCCGATCTCCGTTCAGATTACAACAGGAATCCATAATGCAGAGGCTAAGGCCATAATCGGTGGCAGCTACGGGCCGGCAGGGAGCAAGGGAAATCCAAACCGGGGCTTATCGGGACGCACGTTACGTGTTCGATGGAATGTGGAAGCGGAGAGAGCTTACAACGAGGCACTTGGCGGCGAGGAAGAGGAGCCGGAGGTCGCGGAGGAGGGAGTCGCTGAGCAGGTGGAGCGGGCGCAGGAAGAGCGCTTTCCCGAGGTGCTTGCGGACGTCGTCGAGTAGGCGCTCTAGCGCCTCCTCCCTCGTCGTGGCCGTCCCGGGCACGCCTTCTCGGCTCTTACCGCTTGGAATTTGGTGCTGCGGCGGCGTGGGGACAAGAGGGGGGCACAGGTGGCCTCCGGCGGCGGGGAGCTGCAGCACGGGCCGACATCGTGGCGGCGCGCACACGGGGTAGGAGGCTGAGCACGGCGAGCGAGCGGCGTTGAGGTATGTACGCCCGGCGGAGCGGCCGAGTACGGCAAGCGGGCTGACCAGCGACGGGTGGGAGATGCCAGGAACCGCCCGCCGGAGTGGAGGCGGCCACGGCCCGTGGGGCTGGTGTGCATTTGGGCGAGGGTGGAGTTGACGAGCAGGGGCCAAAACGGTGTACTGACCAAATTTTCCTCATGGTTAGAGCATCTCTATCTAGCAGATCTCTATCCTATAATTCCAAATCATATCCTTTATCCTAGAAAAAGCTATTTTTAGAAGATTAAATTTTTCTTCATCTAGCAGATCCCCTAAAAAAATTTCGAACGCGAATTTTTATACACAAAATTATTTCAAACACAAATTTAAACTAGTTCATGGCATAATTCGACAACGGTACCACATTAACATCATAAACAGCATAATTAAACAGTCCATTGCCTACTACATTAACACTACATCAACATCGCACTAGGTTAAGCATCAAGATAAAACATATAAAACTACATACTAGATAACTCTACTCGTCGTTGCCCTTAAGGTAGTCTGAGAAGTCCGAATCGGAGGAATCTGTTTCCACTTTTTGTGTACAATGATTAAGAAAAAATGATGAATCATTATCTCTCCTGCTTAAAAATACGTATCCGTCTTCCAAAGAAGGCTTATAAATTTTTTCTATAGTCAAACGATGCAAAGTTTGATCAAATTTGTAGATAAAAACTATGAACAACCACAATATTAAATAGATATAATATAAAAATATATTTTATTGTGCAACTAGTGATGCTATCTTAAAAAAAAGAAGATTATTGTACAAGGTCGATTTCGACTTTTCGTGTACATTACTATTGTTATTCAAAGATGTCCCGGCCCTGCATTTTGCAGAAACATCGATCTTATGCAAGGCAAACACGTCGTACCGATGCATGCATGAGTGCAACATTACAATTAATTAGCGCGGAATAATGACCCGGGTCCGGGTGCACGTACCTGCATGCATGAGTGCAACATTACAATTAAAAACACATGAATATTTTTCAAATTCATGAACATTTTTTCAGCCAAATAAGTTGTTTCACATAAATTGGTAGAAAAATTTCAACCAACTAATGCTTTACTGCAATTCTCGTAAGTAAATGGATATAGTACGACCAAAGTTTTCTTGTGCATAGCTTAAGACCAGGGGTTATTGAGAAATTGCAAGTAAGTATGCAACGCTTGAGTGTAGCGATATCATTAATATGGCATATGTTTATTACTATTGTTAATATTGGCATGCTTATTGAACATGCTGCTAGAGAGAAAGAAACGAATTAGGGTTTCCACCCCTCGCCGGTCCACCCCGTCTCCGGTGGCCCTTGGGCCCCGGAAGTGTGCGGACCCCGTCCCCCTGGCCAGCGGAAGGGATCCCGTCCTTGCTTTAGGTAGTTTTAGTGTCTTGCTTGAGGCGATGAGGCGACGGCGTCCTAGAGTTATAATAAGAGAAAAGTATGTTTTTGGTCCATCAAGTTCCCAAAAAGTATAGACTTGGTCCCTCAAGATTTTTTGGTATACATTTGGTCCCTCAAGTCTCAAAACCGGACAAGTTTGGTCCTAAACCAGATTTTGACCCCGTTGACCGGGTTTGACCGCCACAAAACCGCGCGATAAACAGTAAATTCGAGTTTAAAAAAAAATCTTCAAAAAAATCTGAAATTTTTTGGGGTCCAATATGCTTACATGCGTAAGGTGCTACCAAATTTTCGTGGTCTTTTGACACTCGAGGAGCTCGTGACAAAAAGGAAAAAAATATCTGTCCGATGAATAGTAAATTCAAAAAAAAAATTCAAAAAATTCTGAATTTTTTTGGTGTCCAATATGGTTACATGCGCAAGGTGCGACCAACATTTTGTCATGAAATGACGTAGGACAGGCTCTAGCAAAAAAACAAATTTTGGCTATTTTTTGTGAGCGAAAATTTGGTTTTTTTGCCACGAGCTCCTTGAGTCTCGAAACACCTCCAAATTTTGGTCGAACCTTGCGCATGTAACCATATTGGACCCCAAAAATTTTCAGAATTTTTTGAATTTTTTTTGAATTTACTATTCATCGGACAGATATTTTTGTTCTTTTTGTCACGAGCTCCTCGAGTGTCAAAAGACCACAAAAATTTGGTCGCACCTTACGCATGTAAGCATATTGGACCCCAAAAAATTTCAGATTTTTTTAAAAAAAACTCGAATTTACTGTTTATCACGCAGTTTTGTGGCGGTCAAACCCGGTCAACGGGGTCAAAATCTGGTTTAGGACCAAACTTGTCCGGTTCTGAGACTTGAGGGACCAAATGTATACCAAAAAATCTTGAGGGACCAAGTCTGTATTTTTTGGGAACTTGAGGGACCAAAAACATACTTTTCTCAAAACAATAATGTCCTCCCCGCCCTATCCCCGCTCCGGCGGTGCGCCTAGTGCCGACAAAGCGCGTGTGGAGGTGTGTCTCTGGCGTATCTTCTTGGATCTGATCGGCGCTGGTCTTCGGTGGATTTGTTTGGATCCGGTCGACGTTCGTCTCCAATAGATCCATCTGGATTCGGGTGGTCCTCGATTTTGTTGGTGTGTTTGCAGGTATGTCCCTTTCTACGCTTCTCATCGTCGGCGAGAGTTGCTGTTCTGATGTGCTGGTTCTTTGGGGCCTTAACACAACGACTTCCCAACTGTCTATTACAACAAGATTTGTCCGTCTCCGGTAAGGGAGATGTGATGATGGCGGTGCGCCTTTGGCTCGCTCCAGTGTTTGTAGTCATCGCTAGGTGGTCCAGGGATCTAGTTGTAATTTTTGTTACTTCTGAAGATCTTTGTATTGCTACCACATATTATTAGTAGATGCGACAATTTTTCGCAAAATAAATAAATTGGAACGCTTATTAGCATTGCAAGTTAGTATGCATTGTCATGTGTGGCGCAAATGGATAATATATGGATATCTATTATTCACCCTGTATACTAATTTTTTTTTGAAGTGGTAGTAAGTCATGGAAAACACAGAATACAAAAACATATGTAGATAGTTCTGGCACAAATATGACCACTCAGATGACAAAAATCTCGAATATGAATATTTCACTAGTTATCAGTGAAAATCATATCACATACCTAAATATCAGTCTATTGCACAAGATTTGTTCAAGTACAATTTGACGCGTATTGTCGGTGAGTATGGATATCTAGTTGGAGGAGGGATACCCTACAGAGTACTCAAACAGAGTCACCCGAAAGAGTGCCTAAGGACATTGAGTCCCGCGCCCGAGTAAGCACTCAGAGGAGATAAAGACGGGTGTGCTAAGTCAGAGATTCGACTGTTATGGGAGTTACGTTCCTAGTAATGGCGGGATCACCTGATCGTATCGTACCCACCAAGTATAGCTGCCAAATTACCGGCATTCGTCCACCTATATAAGGGACAGATGGACCTCCGTCAAAGATCAAATTGTTCAGGAGGCAACATGCCCGTAAGTGAGCTCTCTAAGATTAGATCTACACTGTTGTAAACTTGTAATTCTCTCATTGATTAATACATCTAGTAGTAGGACGTAGGAGGACTTCTATTCTCGGGGGGGGGGGGGGGGGGGGGGGGGGGGGGGGGGGGGCTAAATGGGTAAAATCATTGTGTCACCTTCGTTGTCGTCGGGAGTAGATTGTAAGATCGGGGGTGCATTAAATTGCCGACACATATGAAGTACTTTAGGAAAATTGGTAAGTTTGTTTTGTCATCATTTAAAACTTTAAGAGTTAATATTTTTATATGACTTAATTTTAATAAAATACTAGTAATACATTATTGGGCTTTGCATCTTTAAGGTTTATATGACTAAGTTTCATGGAATTCTCGAGGATGGTTGAATTCTTTCGGAGATAAGCCACTATTGATTTTAATAACATTTATATAATATAATAGCAAAAAAAGGCAAGAACTCTCATTGACATCTAAAATGTATGTACTCTTAATTTGTACAAGTATTTGAATAACTAAATAATGAAGTAAAAGACAATTAAAGCATTCCTCTTGTATGTGTGCGGACCACTATGCTAGTTTACTAAACTCCCAAATGGGTCCTAAGTTTTTTCTTTTTTAAGAATTAAGGATTTTTGATCATTTTTGTGTGTGCAAAAAGGACGCAGATCTATTAAAAAGGTTTACCAGAAGTACAAAGCACCCAAACATAATAAAAATTGCATCGAGGTCCTTCGAGCACCGAACGACCATTGTCGCCGCCAGAACGAGCCGCCGACACACCGCTATCGCCGCTCCCATACCGGAGTCAGCCTGACCTTATTGATGACAGCCGAGAAGTCTTCGTGCACGTGCCCCTAAGGACAAACTCCCTGGAGCCGCGATCGTCGCCGTTGAACCTTAACCTCGCCGCCTCGAGGAGCTGGCAGGAATCTACGCCAGGGCACCGTCTAGTTCATCCTGATGGACGAACTTGAGCAGGATCGTGTAGGAGATATGCCCTAGAGGCAATGATAATAGTTATTTCATCTCCAAGTTTGTAATTGATGTTTATGTTCCATGCTATAGCTGCAATGATTCTCGAGTCTACAATAACCACGAGGCTCGGAGGAAAACTCATGTGCACGTGTGGTATAATAAACGGTGAAATGTATTCCTAGTCGTGCCTCTGAGACTAGCTCAAGTGTTGCATGATGGTCCTGTTTTTTTGATCATGGGCATGACTATGCTGGCAACTTTAAGGGCACAATGTTAAAAGAACACTTGTGTTGAATCGGCCCGAATTGATGTTATGCTATGAGATACATTCATCACAATTTAATAGTTAATAGCACAGAGAAAGTTAACGTTTGCATAATTCCTTAGACCATGAGAGTATTGAGTTCCTTCACACTTGCTTCATGAACTTTGGGGTTTGTTAAATGTCATCCGTAATAGGGTGGCTATTACAGCGACTTACGGGTTCATGAAAAAGTATGATAAGGGACTGGATAGCTCAGGATTGGGATTTGCTCCTCCGACGATGGAGAGATATTCTTTGGGCCCTCTCGGTGTCACGGCATCCATTATCATCTGGCTAGACACAGCGTGATTTGATCACGGGGATGCTGGAACACGGGAATGAGAAAAGAGAACAAACCGGTAACGAGGAAACTGGCATAGTGGACAAGATTGTTGATTCACGGGGATGCCGATTAATCTCACCTCGGGTTTTTGTAACATATCATGAAGCAACAAGAATAGCACACGACAACTGTAGGTTCACTTGAATATTAATTCGCATGGGTATAGGGATCAATATGGATGTCCACGGTTGCGCTATTGATCATTGATCGGAAAGTGTTCCGGTCATGTCTATACTTCACCGAACCTACAGGGTCACACACTTAAGGGTCATCTATCTGCTGAATACTACACAGGGAGTCTGAGAGAAAGTCACCAGAAAAGTTTCAGAGACACTGGAATGGTTCTAGAGAGAAAGTCGACGAAAAAGTTTCGGAGGCGACAGAAAAGCTTCAGTGTGAAAACCAGGAACATTCTGGAGAAAAATCATCATACAAATTTTTTTTGGAACACGTCAAAAATTATTTTGGGGGGTGCCGAAAATGTTCTGGACCTTCGGGATTTTTTTTGGATTAATCAGACACTGAAAATATTTTGTCATGAATAGTGGTGTGAATAGTAACATCACTATTAGGGTGCAACTACTCCTTTGGAGTTTTGTCCCAAAAATTCAAGGGGATTACATGGGATGGTGGGACCCCCTTTGAGGGGGCCCCACACATGGTGGCCGGCCAAGGAGGAGCTCCTCCATGGAGCTCCACTTGCCTCCCCTTTTTGCCCTTATGAAGGACACATCTCATGAGTTTTTTGGTATTTTCAAGTGGCTTCTACCCCTTGCCTCATACTATAAATAGAGGTGGAGAGGTGCTCTCCAAACTCACTCAAGCTCTCATACACATGCCATGCATTACTTGGCTTTCTTCTCTCCCTCACACGAAATAGTTTCGTAGAGCCGAAAGGCTGTCTGGGTTCTGGTAGGAACTAGTTCTGGATGCCGAAGCCCTGCCGGATAGCTGACACTGTATGTGTGCAATCCCGTAGAGAGGTCGTAGGTTCGATCTTCTGCCCGAGGGGCTGTTCGAGGGTCCTCCAAAGGGCTGTCCGAGAGACCGTCCGAGGGGCTGTCCAGGGGCCTCCCGAAGGGATGTCCGAGGGGCTGTCCAGGGGCCTCCCGAAGGGTTGTCCGAGGGACCATCCGAGGAGCTGACGAGGGAGTACATCCTCATGGTTCGGAGGTTGTAAAATCCTAGTTGTGGGGATCTGCACCAATGATCTTCATCGACTCTACTTCCGCTGCGCTACGAGTCGGTAATGATCAGATCAAAACCGTGTATGCATCTTCATAGTGGTCTTAGGCTTGTTCGTAGTGCGGAATTTTTTTGTTTTCTGTCACGTTACCCAACAGTGGCATCATGAGCCGTGCTATGCGTAGATGCAGGTTTCGATCTAGAATACATAAGATGTATGGGTATTGCATAATATAATTTTGTAGTAGATGAGATCTATTGCTGAAAATTATTTATGCGGGTAGCAGATGAAATCTATTTCCCGATGTTCTTGTTGCTTCCCTTGAATTTGCGTATTTCTGATCTTGACGGCATGATGGAATCTTACAAAGTTCGGGCAATCCGCAATCATGGTAGATCAACAAAGTGCTTCAGTTCTTTGGGATCTACCATAGTTAAAGAAAGATGAAATTTCGCAGCCTAAAGGACAATGTAGATATGATCTGCACGGGGTTCTTGCATATGACGAAGTTCAGTATGGGGCCCAAGATTTTTTATCTCGTGTTTCATACGCCCCGCAAAGTTAATCTAGCGACTTGAATAATCATGCCTGAATTGAACGTTGGTAGCTACGGTTTAAGTCAAAACCTTAGAAGCCACGTGAAATAAAATTTTGCATAAACCGATTAGAGGCTTCTAACTTGGTTTTGCAGGATGGCATGTGATGTGGTATAGCATTCATCATGTTAATTTGATTATGTATTAGATGACTATATGATGTAAATTAATTAATATGTCCTGCGTGTCATGATTCGTTCATGCGTGTCATGATTTGGCATGATGGCTTGAGCCATATGATTGCAACTTTAATTACCTGCGTGTCAACCTTATGTAATGCACTAATTTTATTAGCTATAGAGATAGCAATATTATCTGGTGCATCGACAAGGTGGTGACAATCTTCGCGAAGGTGGACACCGACGCAAATGCCGAAGACGAAGAAAATAAAGACTTTCCATCAGAAAGGGCTATACCATATCATGCTATTATGAATTGCCTAAGATGTTAATCCCTTATGATGTACCCTTTTGATTGCGCGGTAGTCGCCTTTTATTAGGGTGATCTCTCACTTAAAATATTAAGTAGTTAGTGTTCTCCCAAGTGTAGCACCGTCACGGCACCTATCTCTTCGGCGTATCACATGGATACATGGGTACGGACGATTAGAGAAGTGTGGGGCGGGTGAGTTGAGACCTCGCAGCGAGATCACTTGGTTGTCTTGACGTTCTGGGGGGTCATTCTGAGCTCGGAACAAGCCCATCGAAAAATGAACAAGAGTCACATAGAGATGTGATTGGCAAGTTGGCCTACCAATTAAAATTCTCGTCACTTGGGATGAATACATCCTTGGCGTTGAATTAAAATATGGGTCTTGAATCACTCAAATCAATTATGAGAGATATTGATTTGAGTGGGAGCGCACTTTAGAATTAAAATGTTTAATCACTAGTGCAATTTAATTATGAACAAAGTCTAAGTGAACTTGTGTTTACCGTTGTAGATCAAATGGCTCGCAACACCGGATTTAGCTTAGGCCTGATGTTAGAGAAAGAGAAGTTAGCTGCAACTGGAAGCAACTATGCGGACTGGGTCCGTACCCTGAGGATTGTCCTCGGGAGTGCTAAAAAAGAGTATGTGCTTGACACGCCTCTTCCAGCTAAACCGGCGGCAACTGCCCCGGAAGATGAAAGAAATGTCTGGGCCACTAAAGATGATGACTGCACTGTAGCGCAGTGCCTCATTCTAGCTTGTATGCGTCCAGAGCTTCAAAAATGTTTTGAATTTCAATCCGCCCGTGATATGATCCGGGCAATGGATGCTCTGTACATATTCAATGCTAGGTCTGAACGTTACGAGGTAACAAAGACCATGTGTAGGAGATATGCCCTAGAGGCAATAATAAATGTTATTGATTATCTCCCTGTTCATAATTAGGTTTCTGTTCCATGCTATAACTGCTATGGTTCTCGAGTCTGCAAATAAAACGAGGCTTGGAGGAAGACTCATATGCACGTGTGGAATAATAAACGGTAAAATGTATTCCTAGTCTGGCCTCTAAGACTAGCTCAAGTGTTGCATGATGGTTCTGTTTTCCTGATCATGTGCATGTCTATGCCAGCAACTTTGAGGGCACAGTGTTAGAAGAACATTTGTGTTGAATCGACCCGAATTGATGTTATGCTATGAGTTACATTCGTCACAAGTTAATCGTTAATAACACAGAGATGGTTAACGTTTGCATGATTCCTTAGACCATGAGAGTATCGAGTTTCTTCATGCTTGCTTCATGAACTTTGGGGTTTGTTAAACGTCATCCGTAAATGGGTGGCTATTACGACGGCTTACGGGTTCATGGAAAAGTGTGTCAAGTAACTTGATAGCTCAAGATTGGGATTTGCTCCTCCGACGATGGAGAGATATCTCTGGGCCCTCTCGGTGTTACGGTATCCATCATCATCTGGCCAGACACTTTGTGATTTGATCACGGGGATGCCGGAACACGGTAACGAGAAAAGAGAACAATACCGGTAACGAGGTAACTAGCATAGTGGACAAGCTGTTGATCCACGGGAATGCCAACATGTCTCACCTCGGGTATTTGTAACATATCACGAAGCAACAGGAATAGCACACGGCAACTGGAGGTTCACTCGAATATTCATTCGTGTGGGTATAGGGGTCAATACGGGTGTCCACGGCTCCGATGCTGATCATTGATCGGAAAGTGTTCCGGTCATGTCTATACTTCACCGAACCTATAGGGTCACACGCTTAAGGGTCATCTATCTGCTGAATACTAGACAAGGAGTCCGAGAGAAAGTCACTGGAAAAGTTTCAGAGACAACGGAAAAGTTCCGGAGAGAACACCGAAAAAGTTTCGGTAAAACCGAAAAGTTGTTTCGGATAAAACCATTGATCCAAAAAGGTTTCGGCAAGCACCGGGAATGTTTTTGAGGTTGCCAGATTGGTCTGGTAATTTCTGGAATTTTTCTGGAGAAAAAACCGAAAAAAAGTTTCGGAGCTGCCGGAGTTGTTTACCGGGTAAACAAAGATGGTTTTAAATTAAACCACCATACTGGAAATGTTCCAGAGCGCGTCCAGATAATTTTAGAGGGTGCCGGAAATGTTCTGGGACCTTCCGGATTTTTTTAGAAATAATAGTCGCGGAAAACATCTTGTCTCAGCGAGAGGGGACAAGATCCCACGGATCGTGGGGGCTGTTTTTGGGGGCGCCCCCTTTAGGGGGCAGCCCCTTGTGGCTGGACAAAATGTTGGGGGGGGGGGTCCCCATGGTGGGGGGCAGCCCCCACAAATGGTGGAGAGTGTTGGGAGGAAGGTGGGGCCCCTTGGGGGAACACCATGGACAAGGGAACATATTTTCTCCATGTTTGGTGGGAACATGTTTTCCTTGTTTGGTGGGTGCATGTTTAGTGGGCTGAATTTCAGCCCCCTCCACCCCTTCCACCACTATATAAGGAGGAGGAGAGGTGCTCTCCAACTCCACTCCAACTCTCTCACACAAGCCATGCATGATCTGGCATTCTCTCTCCCTCCCACGAAATAGTTTCGTAGTGCCGAAAGGCTGTCTGGGTTCCGGTGGGAACTAGTTCTGGACGGCGAAGCCCTGCCGGATAGATGACACCGTATGTGTGCAACTCTGTAGAGAGGTCATAGTTTCGATCTTAGTGCCTGAGGGGATGTTCGAGAGTGCCTCCCGAAGGGCTGTCCAAGTGACGGTCCGAGTTCTGTGAGTGCCTCCCGAAGGGCTGTCCAAGTGACGGTCCGAGTTCTGTGAGTCCTCCCGAAGGGCTGTCCGAGTGACCGTTCGAGTTTCGAAGGTCCTTCCGAAGGGCTGTTCGCGACACCGTCCGGGGGACTGTTCGACCGCCTCCCGGAGGGCTGTCCGAAGGGAAGACGAGGGTATACATCCTCGCGGTTGGGAGGTTGTAAATCCTAACTGCAGGGATCTGCACCGACGATCGTCATCGACTCTACTTCCGCTACGCTACGAGTCGGTAACGAATATGATCAAACCATGTATGCAGTCTACATAGTGGTCCTGGGCTGGTGCGTAGGTCGGAATTTTTTTGTTTTCTGCTGCGTTACCCTACACCATGATGGAGTGCAAGATGGCTGAGGGAAGTTCAGTTGTCGAACACATGGTCAAATTGATTGGCTACGCTGAAAGGCTTAAAATCCTGGAATTTCCGATTCCACCAGCACTCGTGGTAGACATGTTACTCTTTTCGCTCCTCCCGTCTTACGACGGTTTTATCATGAACTACAACATGAATGGGAATAACAAGACACCGAACGAGTTGCTCGCCATGCTAAAAACTGCTGAAGCAGGATTGCGGAAGAATCACAAGCAAGTGTTACTTTTGAAGAAAACAGCCAGTTTCAAAAAGAAGGGCAAGTCTAAGAAAGGCAAGGGCGCCGGTATGACCGGCTCCCAAAGCAAGACTAAGGGTAGAGCCAACACTGAAACTGAGTACTTCTACGGCAAGGGCACCGGACACTGGAAGAGAAACTGCAAGAAGTACCTGGCAGATAAGAAGTCCGGAAAGACTGAAAAAAGTATAACTGTTATACATGTTAATGTCATTGACGTTTTGCTTGCTAGCAAAAATTCTAAGTCTTGAGTATTTGATACCGGATCGGTTGCTTACATTTGCAACTTGATATAGGGGCTTCAGAAGGTGCGCAAGCTGGTAAAGAATGAAGTCGTGATGCGCGTCGGGAACGGTGCTGGAATCGCCGCTCAAGCCGTCTCCATCATGCCTCTATATCTCCCTTCAGAATTTATCTTAGAACTAAGTAACTGTTATTTTATTCAGGCATTGTATAGAAACATTATCTCTGGATCATGTCTGATACACGATGGGTATTCTTACAAGTCTGAGAACAATGATTGTTCACTTTATTGTAAGGATATGTTTTATGGATTTGCACCCATTGTTGGGGGCCTTTTCATACTGAATCTTGAATGTGAAAATGATGTCTTTAACGTAAATGCTAAACGCCTTAAGAAGGCTGATACCACCACCACTTTCTTGTGGCATTGTCGTCTTGGCCACATCGAAAAGAAACACATGCAAAAACTCCACAAAGATGGAGTTTTACCGTCTTTTGATTTTGAATCATTTGACACATGTGAGGCTTGATTGATGGGGAAAATGACCAAGACGCCGTTCACGGGTCATCCTAAACGGGCGAGTGAATTGTTGGAAATAATACATAGTGATGTATGTGGTCCAATGAGCACAACCGCACGGGGTGGGTATTTCTACTTCCTGACTTTTATTGATGATTTAAATAGGTATGGATATATCTACTTGATGAAGTATAAATCGAAAACCTTTGAAAATCATCATCGATGTGCCAAACCTGGGGACATGCTCCCCCTGAGATAACTAAACTCCGCTAGTGTTTGGTGCTCCGTGTGTCTTATTAATGCAGATTATTCTCTGTATAGCATCTCACCCGGAGTCACTGTCGATGAAAGCTGTAGTGTGGAAAATATTTAAAAGTGACCTCAAACGTCTTATATTTGTTTAAGGGGGGACACATTTCCCCCCTAATCTAATCTCTCTCTGAGAAAAAAATCATCATTGATGTGCCAAACCTGGGGGTCTGCCCCCCCCCCCCCCCCCCCCCCCCCCCCCGCGCGGTGCTCCGTGTGTCTTATTAATACAGATTATCTGTACAGCATCTCACCCGGAGTCACTGTCGATGAAAGCTGTAGTGTGGGCGTACTATATTTGTTCTTTACGGAGAAAAGAGTCAAGCACGCTAGGCCTGAGTCAAGTCAATGCTTTCTTGTTTACACGACACATCCACATCTCGTTGGGTTGTTTGGATATATCCAGCTGAGGCTAGCAAGGAAGCATTTGTGCAATTGGATCGATCCAATGTTTACAACAGTGAGTCGCCAAAAATGCCCCTGACTCCTCGATATACTACACGAATTCTGGTGTAGTATTGCTGTATCTGTGCGGTTGGATCACAGAGATAAACGGCCCAGAATGATTTGATGTACCATAGAAGGACTCTAAATAGGGAAGCTTGCCAATATGTCTACCTTATCCTCGAGGACCTCGACTCTGTAGTTGTTTGCTAGCCTTCTCCCACATTGCTCAGCCCTCCTTACACAATTGTGATTTGAGTGGAAAACTGCTCAACCGTCCTTTTTCTCTCATTGCTGCCAAAAGTGCAAGGAAAAAATGGAGACAACTCTAAGAGGCTTGTCTGACAAGCACAATGATTTGTGTGGACAAGAGTGAGATTGTTGAAAACCAGTGCATCTTTATCCCAAGCCAAGCAAGGTGGGCCAGGCATGACTGGAAATCTTATATGTTCTCCCTCGTCCGTTGGTTGGGAACCTTTTTAGTATGTTCGGATACTGTTTTGTGTGAAGAAGTGTCAAAATTTCGGTAGAACTGATCATTGCTTGGATGGTTAGAAGGGCGGTTGTCCCTTCCGGCCTACCTGGAATCAAATACTAGACTTGGTGCTCTGTGTGTCCTACTAATACGGATTTTTTTTCTTCTGTATAGCATCACTAATGTGGATTTTTTTTTCTGTATAGCATCTCACATGGAGTCACCATCGATGAAAGCTACAGTATGGAAAATATTTAGAGTGATGTACACATGAATTGTTGTATATGCCCAATGGGCGTACTACATGTTTTCTTCACCGAGAAAGAGTCAAACACGGTAGGCATGAGTCAAGTCAATGCATACTTTTCTACGCGGTAGGTGCACATGTCATTGGGTTGGTATATATCCAGCTGAGGCTAGCAGGAAGTGGTTCTTCTCAGAAGCTTCATCCCCGCTTCTCTGCTCTCTTCACAGCTAGCAGGAAGGATCCCTCAAGAGTTCGATTTTCTCCAGGTAAGTTCTCTTAATTTGGAAGTTGATTATTTTCAGATGCTGTTACAACAGCCATGTCTATGGATTGGAGTGGTTTTTTTCGTGTTATTACTAGTTACTACATCTTTTACTGTTGTTTGTTTGCCTTTGCGTGGCTGCGTGCAATTTTGATGCAGTTGCCGGAAGTCGAACTCTTCTGTGCTTGTATCATCTAGATACATGGCAACGAATCAATAAAAGCTTCTATTTCGGAGAAAAAACATATTTATGACTTGGTCTACAAACAATCCATGTATGTTTAGTCCTGTGTATTGTTAATCTGTCTTTGCTGTGTCTTGCAAAAGAAAAAAAAAAATCTGTTTTGCTCTCGTATATGGAGAACTTGTGGCAACCCATAGCGTATAAATCTGTTTTTGCTGTGGTAAATTAGAACTGACATCAACGCTTCTTATATCATCAGAAATGGCTGCTAGCGCTAGCGGAGGTAGACCTGAAGATCTCACGGTCCAGGTACGGGGGTTGCAACTCCTCTATTTCTTCAGTATTTTGGAATCCTCTGTTTCAACAGTTTTGACCTGTCAAATTTATATCTGCTAACGATGTTTTTATGATTGGCCACACTAATTGACCTCTGATTATTTTGCTTTGCAGAGAAGCTGTGACACCAACATTATCTCGGTGGATCCATCCCTGGAGCTGCGGTTTGTCTTCGAGCCAAGGAAGGAGACGTCGTGCTGCCTGCAGATAATCAACAAGACGGACGGCATCATTGCGTTCAACATAAAAATTAACCAGAACAAGTACAGTGTGCAGCCAAGCCAAGGGACCATGCCGCCGTGCTCCTGCCATTATGTTATCGTGAAGTTGCAGGCGCAGGAGGCGGCGCCGCCCAACATGCAGTGCCATGACATGCTGTTCGTGCAGAACACCGGTATCACCCAAAACTTGGAATCAAGAGATGGTGAGATTGATTATCAAGAATTGTTTGAGAAGGCCATGGTGGATAAGGTGGTTGATGTGGTGAAGCTTCCGATTGTTTATGTTACACCGGACCAATAGTCTCATCCACCAAGAACTCTTTGAGGTTCTTAAGATCCCTCCAAAAAAAGAAAACCTCCATCTGTATGGAAAGTATGGAAGACGTAATGCGAACAAGCAGCCAATGCAAAGGTCCTTCGATCAGGAAGGCTTGAGTATGTGTTACAAGAGATGGTCAATTGACTGCCTATAGAACAGGTCCATAATATTGAAGATTACAGTTATTGCGACTCACTAAATAAAAAGAGAAACATTCAGTTATCTCAGGAAAAGTACCTCCATCTGTAGAATGAGCAACATTCAGAGAACAAATAAATTATCCAGGTTTCCCACAAATCTGAGAAGAGAAATAACTAAAGAAATGCGAAAAGCAACACAACTCAGTGAATAACTCATAGCTGACTAGGCCAAACTCAATGGATGCCCTCATATTTTACTTCGAAGTCTTTACTGTGCACCCCTTCGAAATTTTCAACATTTATAAAGAACAAAGTGTATATTTGGATATGCGGTGACCTTGAGGCGATAACGATAACAATGTTTGTACCACCATTGTCTGGTATATGAGACTAAAGAGCACAGGTCACTGTCAAGTATGAAACTTAGTCATTAAAAGGATTAACAGAGGATAGAATATAGCAGCTTGGTAAATCAAAATAATCACGACGAGTTATGTGTATTTGGCATGCGCCTGAACCCATAATAATGTGGCGGTTCGAATGACTAAATAAATTACTCATTTCCCTCTTGTGAACCTGTAAGTAATGGATAAAAAAGTGCAGCGGATAATGGTTGTCCACTATATGATGTGTGGTGTATGTCTCAACACACATATTGAGGGACAAGAATCATAATGGTACAAGTGCTGTGCTAAAGATAGGTAGGCACATGGCAGCAGGGGAAGACATACGTAGAGAGAAGTGAGCATCTGGGGAGGATATATTGATGTTTTGCTTCCTCAAAAGTAGATACATGGCACACTTACAAAATGGACGCCTTATTAGACCCCCCTTTTTTTAGAAGGAATCCCATTTATTCCATTAACCATAGAGCTCAGCAATATCGCTGGCTACTATACCACGCACAAAATCCGGGGCACCGTCCGGCCATACAGCTGGGGACGCGAGTCCTGAACTTGCACCAAAATTCGCAAGTGCGTCTGCTAATTTATTACAAATCCTTGGGCAAAATGAGCAAGTAAAAGAGCTAAAGTTTAATCGAGCAAAGCATTTAATCTCTCGGAACAAAATGCCATTGACAGCATGGTCCTGATCTGAAGACTTGAGCGCTTGGACTAGCAACAAGGAATCACTTTCAACATGCACTTCCGTCAGACCCCATAACTGGGCAGCTTGCATACTCTGAAGACACGCCATGGCCTCAACTTGGAGCGGATCCTGTACATGCGGAAGGTAGCCAAAGCTAGATCCCACTGGCTCTCCTTTTTCATTTCTGATAATAAATCCCAGCCTCCATGAGCACCCTCCAGCGACATGCTCCCATCAATGTTAATCTTCAGGGCTCCCTTCTCAGGTTTCTGCCAACGACCTTCAACTTGGGTTTGAGATTTCTTCGCTAACAACATATTGAAATCATCAACACACCGTCTGATTCTGCTGAAAGTAGTACTCGCACTTCTCATTAGCTCGCCTGCATTTCTCTTGTTTCTAGTATCCCACCACACCCATAACATAGTGATGCACATGATTTTCTGATTATTAGGAAGGGCAAGAATCTTGGTCAGGACCTCTCTGGCGCCACTACAGTTCAGCAAACTCAGTCTGAATTGTTCAGAGATCAATTCCCTCCAAACTCCAAAGAGGCTTTACAGCCTTGCACTTTAGAAATAGGTGCGCCCCATCTTCATTCTGTCCACTGCACATGGGACACTTGGGATCATTCTCCATTCCTCGCCTTTGAATTTTCTAATAGGACGCCTTATTAAACCCTTGACCTTGCTTAACAAGGATCAGACTCATTAGACATTTAATTAGGGAAATACGACTGGTCTCGTCCTATGAAAGAAAATTTGGTAGGAAACCATATATACATGCTTAACCATACCATATAAACTTGTCCACGTACGCCCATAGTTTTAAATAGCCGGCTATAGCTTCGCTATAGCCCGCTATAGCCTTCTCACCAGGATGCCGCTAAATGGTTGCCTTCACAAATAGCCCGCTATAACCCACTTTAGCTCCGATATAGCTGATTTGGAGGTCCGCCGCTATTTTCCATAGCCCACTATTTAAAACATTGCGTATGCCGCTGCCAAGTTTTCGCTCCTTAGAGAAGGGGAAAAGATTCCCGTCACCCGGCCGATTACAAAAGCACCGTCTGCCGCCTTAGGCGCACGCCACGCGTCCCATGTGGGGTGAGGCCATTGCCGCTTATCCTTTTAACCATATCTCCGTAGTTAATGAGCGAGAGTCACTCGCTTCCTTTTCCCCATTCGTCTTCTACATCTACTAGCTTGCATGCTGCTACAGTACATGTGACGAGAAGCACCCCCTGGCCGGTGGCCGGTGCAGCAGCCTGCTAGTAGGCACCAGGGGCTGGTGCGTAGATGCTGGAAGCCGGCCACCTGGGTGCTGCGTGCTGGCCGCGCATGGCTGCCGGACTACACCACCCGCATCCGTGAGGCATGCCACCGCTGAAGCCATGTGTTTCGTCGCTCGCCGTTTCATGTTGCCGCGGTCCTGGAGGAGCACCAACATCCATGGCCGCCGTCTACTCGAGCTGAGACGCAACAACATATCCTGCAACGTGATTTCTGTTACAAAAAAATTCTGCAACATGATCTTTGTTGCGAAAAAACCTATAGACATTTCCGCAACATGATCTATGTTGCAAAAAAAATATCACAACATAATCTTTGTTGCAAAAAAAATTATAAACATTTCTGCAACATAACCCCTGTTGCAAAAGTTTTTGCAACAAGACCTATGTTGCAAAGGGTTCTACAACAAGACCTCTGTTGCAATAGTCGAGGGTGCCGGTCAGCCGTTCGATGACGCCAGATCTGACGGCTCGCGAACCGGCCGATCTTTTAAAAAGATCAGCCGGCGGACGCGTAGCACGCCCCTTAGAGAAACCATATGTAACTAGTAGAACGCCCGTGCGTTGCCACGGGCTAACAAATGAATCTATCACGAGCTCCTCAACTTCAGCTCTTCGATCATTGTGTTATTACTTCGCTATGTTGTCATCCCACTCTAAATCCATGTTCCCACCAAGTCTATTAAATTGTTGAGTCCGAACACATGGACCGTTTGGTTTTAGCTCTACATTGCCACCAAATCAAATTTGCATATGTTTTCTTCAAGTTCACCAAATTGCCATAGGGATTCCCATCGTCCTAACTTCGAATGTTTTCCAACATTTGTCATCCACTCTCTCCTAAAAGTTCTGACAAATTAAATAATTTTCTGAACAATTTTGCAATGTTATACATAAAAAATCCAAATTGCTCTCATTTTTCCTTTTTAAGTATTGCATGAGAGCTGATAGTTTCACTCGTACGAATCCTCCTACCTGAGTATTAAAATCACCCGTACAAAACAAAAAGCTAGAATCGTATAACATGTAATCGCACCGCAACAATGCACCAGACAACTCCAACGAGCCACAACAAGCAGTTCGGAAAAAGATAAAGTCAACCAGCTCCAAAAACAACAAAAAACAAATCCAACACAAGGTGGCCACTCGAGACTGGCCTTCATGCCGAGTCTTACTCTGCCAACGACTCGACATCATCGTAACCAAAAATCAGCTAAAGAGAAATAAGAGATAATTCTAAGAGAAGAACGGCACAGTGCATTTCCTCTAGTCCCGACGGATCTTACGTACATAGGCTAATGTCTAGATTACTTTCATTAAATACTCATCATCAACTTTATTTGCGATAGCTGACCACATATGCCATGTGGTACGTCTAGATCACTTGTTTGGCGTATTTAGGACTTCTCTCACCATATAGGTAGCCACTCCTATCTGTTCGAGAAAAAGAAAATAAAAATAAAAAACAGCCATTCCTCTCACCGCATAGGCACATGGCCACTCCCCCTCACCGGATTGCAAAAAAAAAAAAAACGACTCCCCTCACCCCACTGCAGCCGCTCGCACAAGTTGCTTCTCCCCACCACGGCATTGCTCCGCCGCCGCCGCCTCTCCCCGCCAGTCGCCACGGCCTCGCCCCGCCGTGTCCTCTCCCCACTACGGCCTCGCGCCGCCCCTCCATGGCCTCGGCCCACAGCCAACGGCGCTGTATCCTGTAGATCGATGCTGCCGCCGGCGTCCATCCTCGGCGACGATGACCCAGCGTGGCTCCTGGCCAAGGCGGTTGCCGAGGCGATGAATCTCGGTCTGGCCGCCGCCTGGAAGGGCGTGCAGCTGCTGGGCAAGATGCCGTCCAAGCCGGCTCCACCTGCGGTCAGCTGAAGAACTAAAGATACCTCGTTTTGATGCTGAAGAAGTTAAAGCCACTTCTTGCCTGGATGGTCTAAAGATACTGTCATACTGGAATGGGATGCCTCTGTGTTGGTCTCAGCTGTCCTAGATACGGGCCCAAACTTGTCCGGACTCAACGCTATCTACAAGGAAATTAAGGTAAATGGTTGCAATTTGATTGGCTGGTCTGTAGCCAAGACAAGGAGGGAACAAATCATGCTGCTCATGTTGTAGTTGTTGGTCTTACAAATATAGGAGCAGGGGATGTTGGCTGTCAAAACTCCACAGAGCCTATTGAGCGTAGCTCAGTTTATTATTCAATCAGTCTTCGAAAAAACATATGAAATAGGTTTGTTGAATTCCTTGTTAATATGTTTGTCAGCACGGGTAAATCGAGATGTCTTCCTTGTATCCGGAGGTTGACTATTTCTTCAGTAGAAAATGCCATGGGGGTGATTGGTGACTTTGAAATGCAGATGTGATATTTAGAGAAACTATCTAGGGTGTGTACTGTTGCAGAATGATTCGAGAGCGACTGTTCTCTAGTACTGTGATTGGTTATTCTTCCTTGCTATCCTCTCTGGACAGATTGTTTACCGAAGTAGTGTTTTTAGATTGCCAAACTGAGAAAGCCCATCTCTATTCCTCTGCGATACATCACCTTTGTGATGTTCAGTTGTTGGACGAATTGAATATAAAGAGTTAGAACCTACAACGTACCTTGTTAAATACTTGATTTGCAAGTAATGTGATGTACTTAAATTTGGGTTACACTGCTGTTTATCTAAGCATATAGTTGCTGCTGCTTCTTAGTACTGTACCGTCCATTATCCACTTAAAAATTGGTCAGCGGATTAGCTCATTTATCAATAATTACTGCAAGAATTGTTATCTTGATTGTGCATTTTAGCAGAGTTAAATAAAGGGATGGGTACATTCATTATGCTGGTTAGACAATTATGTCATTTTCCAGTTCTCAATCATGTAATCTATTTTTTTTGCATGTCCATTAGAGTCTAAATAAATATTAATTCTACACCTGAACTTACTGTAACAAGCAGGAAAACATGGACATTATATGCTGCTAACTGAGGTAAAGTTTGATGGTGCGTGTAATAAGAAATAATACATGGACAGTGTCCATGATGTTCTGATATCAACTGAAGGTCAAGCCCATGTTGTCATACTGCATAAAAGTTACTTCATTTTAGTTGGCCGCAACATCTTTGTTTCCTGTTATGTTTTGCATGCTAAGTATTTAGAAAGTTGGCATATGCCAAGAAAATTGCTTCTCATTTCCCCTAGTATATTCTTCATCCCTATTAAAATGGGCAAAATAAAGGACTAATACTAAATGTAGGCATTCTTCATCTCTACTAAAATATATTCTTCATCGTGTGGTTTATTCACATGTGCCCTTAATTAAATCACCTCTGCATACCTACCTGCTTTGCTTCAGTCACAACTCACAACTCAGAAGCGGTCTTACTTCTTAGGTGAACCCTCTCTTTTACTATTCTCTTTAACTGCATTTTTTCTTGACTCACCACATTTCTTTTTTTCAGTGATACCTTTGTACTACATTGAATCTAGGAAATATAAAGTAGATGAATGATGTGTTTATTCCTGTGTTAACTATGTGACCTTCAATTATGTTTGCTTTCAGGAGTAAGAAGTCAGTTGGAGTGAGAAGTGAGAGAAGGTACCATGAGCTCAAATGATCGCACTCACCAAGCTGGTAAACGGCAGAAACTTGAAAAAGGTCATGTCAACAAGGTATGCTAGTACTTTCTTTTGGGGGTTTGAATTGCCACATCTTGGGTTTTGTTTTCAGTCCATTCTATATTCTACGGAGAAACTTCATCTCATTTCTTAGACCACATAATAATTTACTACAGGATCATATTTCGTGTAAACTACTTTTTTTGTATGACTTCGCCCATGACAAAGGGCAAGTACAACTTTTTTTGTATGCACTCAGCATGATTAAAGTAACATGCACAAAGTGAATCTAGTGTTTTGAACAAGCAATTTAAAAGTGAAAGTAAGATAAACAACTTACTGATCCGCATAGAAGAGTGTTGAATAATGAAATTTGATTTGCTGCATTGCAATTGTCCGCTATGGTCAATAATATGTGTATGACAGCAAAATAAGAGTGTCTCTTGGCATAGAGTGTACTGAAATTAAATCTACCTTTCCTCGAAACTCCTAAGCACATAAAGTTGTCAGTGTATCCGTCCAAACTACTAAGCAAATTAAGAATGAAGTGCACACAAACAGTAGCAGGATTGCATGCATACCTCGAGCATGTAGGTGACGGTCTTGATACCCTGGTGTGGATGGCCGGGAAACCCGGCGGGAGCAGAAATGTTAACTGCATGCAGCAAATTTGGATAAGGAAGGAAGCTGATTATTTTTATCACTGGAATTATATCTAAAGCAAACCAACCGAGAGCAAACACCCCCTCATCTGAGGACTCATCTAGGACCAGGAATGGATTGAAGTACCCGTACAATCAATACCAGTAACCAAACCAAAGCATTGGCGGTTAAAAACCACGGTGGGGTGACGTGATGCGTCTACTCACCTCTCAATGGTGCGGCGGACGACGACAACTCCCATGTTAGCCGCAAAATAATATACATACGTGCCCTCTCGCCCAGATCAACGAAAAAGAGAAAATGTCACAATGGAAGAACAACAACCATGAGCATGAACCCCATAAACTCCATGGTACCGTTGCTATTACTACTAAATAATTCAGATGGGGGATAGCAATTTATTGGGAAAGGGATAACTAATAAAAAAACATGTGTGCGTGTGTTTATTAATTAGTTTTTGCTCAAGGATTATTTTATATTGCCTTTAAAGTAAACCGATAGCAAAATATACCACTCTTGTTATTTAGTAAGTAAACTGAAAGAGCAAACAAATTTATATTTGTCCCACGAAGTTGGTTGTGATTTATGAATATTTACTGAAATTAGGTATTCACAGGAACAAAGAAGGACACTAATTTAGGTGTTATCTGGAAAAAAAATCCAAACTAATGTATCCAATTAGCATTTACAAATTAAACTGACATGAAAACAATTCAAATTTAGATGGTATTTTGATTCAAAATATCAATTTGTACTCCTAACATTATTTACTCTTCCCATCGCTCATGCTCGATATCCACTGATGGCCTGATCCACGCCCATTCTCTAAGCCTCTTGTGTGTACATGGGCAAGAAGGTCACACTTATACCATGATGCACCAGTTTCCAATAGTTTGGTCACGATCTGCAATAGAACAAAGCAAAAGACGATAATGAAAATAACATCTTGAAAACAAATTATATGGACTGAGAAGTCCATTGGTAGTACTACTCTAGACAGGAACCAACATTTTTGAAGCTCATATACTATCAATTAGAAAGAATAGAACAAAGACATATAGGTAGATGCAAGGGGTAGCTATACTTACGGAAGACCAACTTGAGAGAAAACCTGACCTGCTCCACCAGCCGCCGCCACTGCCTCCAGTAGCTATACTTACTCGATGCAAGGGGTAGCTATACTCACGAACAAAGACATGTACGTAGATGCAAGGAAGATGAGGAGGAAGGATGAAAGGTAGGTGAGATGGGCAATGCTATACAGATCGAAGCGCCGCCGCCGTCGCTTGCTTGTTCTCCAAAGCCATGGCCGGTCCAAAATTCCAGCGCCGCTGCCACCGCCTCCTTTTTGTTCGTGAGGGAGAGAGTTCGAGGCCGACGCCAGGGTCACCGTCTTGGGTGTTGGTGGCTGCTACACCACCGTTCGTGGCCTCCTGTGCTCGCAAGGTTGAAGGCCTGGATGCTTGATTTTGTAGATGGAATGATTGATGATTGATTTTGTATATGGAATGATTGATGATTCATATAAGGCTGTAATTATTTTTGATTGAATATATTGATTGTGGCCACGATATGAATATATATATTAGGAAAGTTGTGATGTGGAAGGAGAGAGTGGATAGTGATCGATTCTGGTACGTGAGGGATCGATGTTTTTTTTCTGGTGTTTTTTTTCCTGGTTATTTGCCCGCCGGTTCTGCGGGTGCAGATGAAAAAAATCGGTGGGGATGGGAAGGCTTGCGAGGTGGGGTGGTATCGTTCGATGGGGGGAGGCTAACGAGACAAAATGACAACGTACTCCTCTTTAGGAGTAGAGATTTCTTCTAATAAATGCATGGAGCATCGTATCCCTTGGCACCATACTGCATTGTACATGCTAATTGCTTTTCCTGGTGCTGTGTAGGTATGCAACAGACCATCAAGTGCCATACACGTAAGAATCTGGCAGATCCTTTTACCAAAGGGCCATCACGGATTATGATAGAAAGTGCATCGAGGGAGATGGACATCATGGATTATGATAGAAAGTGCATCGAGGGAGATGGACATGAGACCCATGTAAGTAGTCATGCATGGGGGTAACCCAACCTATGTGATCGGAGATCCCGTGAATTAGGACCTGGAAAAATAATCCAGCGGTCAACTGAGGAGAGTATTCTTACTAACTCACTCCGTTGGAGATGCAATACTCTCGTAATCTGTAAGGCATGTTGACTTTTTTCTTAATGTGTTCCAATGCTTGTATAAGCAAGATGCTATCCTACAGAGCGATCTTTGGAGAAACACACTTATGTGAGCCAGGCTACTGGTCATAGTCTATGAGATAGAGTAATCTCTAGGAAGTTCATGAGAAGGTTAGGAGTATGACTAATAAGCTCCACCCGTGGGGTTTAGCCTTCGGCAGCCATGTATTAGCTGACAATTGGTGAAACTTCTGCACGCTAAACTGACAATTCAAGACATAGTCCATTGTTCAGTTGTGAAGAAGTCTAATCCGGTTGCTCTAGGTGGTATTCAACTTAACAGTCTCCACTGCAAATTCTGGTATATCAAAACATTGTTTGAAATAGTTGACAAATTTATGTGCCTCAAAATGTGGTGGGGGTTGTTGGATTATAGATGGGCTTTGGCCCATATACGACAATAATCCCTGGTTAATCTCTAAGGCCTGTTTAGGTGCATGGCAAGTGGTGGGAAGTTTAGTACCATACTGCTTCACACTAGTGCAGAAAAGCCTAGCTATGGCGTGCCAAAAACGGCCTTGCTGGCGTGGACACACGACGCCACCAATATGGTGCCATTGTTAAGAAATAGTGGTGGCGTTGGCGACCACGTCAGCAGTATTTTAGATACCTATGGCATTGGACACACTCGCACGACGGCAGTGTCATATGTAGCTATGTCGTGCAATATTTTCTGACGCTGGTAATAATTTAAATCTTCACTGACGTTGTGCATCATTCGAATGCCATTACTATTGTTTTCAGAAGCAGAAAAAATCGCTGCCACGGCAGCTGCAAATTGCTGCCATGGCAGCGTAATTTATTATCAATATACATGATGGGGAACGAAGCATGAAAATCAAAAAATTTCCTATGAACACCCAAGATCTAATCTAGGAGATGCATAGCAACGAGAGAGGAGTGTGTCTACATACCATTGTAGACCGAAAGCGTTAGCATCGTAACGCGATTGATGTAGTCGTACTCTTCACGATCCAATTACGATCCAATCCGATCTAGTGCCGAACGGACGGCACCTCCGAGATTAGCACACGTTCAGCTCGATGGGGTCCTCTCCTTGTTGATCCAGCAAGAGAGGGGGAGGAGGTAGATGAGATCGGAACCAGCACGATGGCGTGGTGGTGGTGGCAGCAGCGGAATTCCGGCAGGGCTTCGCCAAGCGCGTACCGGAAGGTGGTGGAGGAGTATACGGGAGAGAGAGAGGCGTCGGGCGGAAGGGTGCAGCCCCCTGTACCCCTCCTCACTATATATAGGGGTGAGGGGGAGGGGGCGCCAGCCCTAGTCCCTCCTCCAAGGGAGGGGGCAGCGGCCCTAGGGGTGGCTTGCCCCCCAAGCCAGGGGGGGAGGGGGGCGCCCCATCTAGGTTTCCCCAAACCCTAGGCGCATGGGCCCATGGGGGGAAGTGGCGCCCAACCCACTAGGGGCTGGTGCGCCCCCTTTGCTGTCCATGTGGCCCTCCGGGGCAGGTGGACCCCCGGAACCCCTTCGATGCATCCGGTACAATACCGATATACCTCCGAACTTTTTCGACGACCAAAATAGGACTTCCCATATATGAATCTTTACCTCTGGATCATTTCGGAGCTCATCGTGATATCCTAGATCTCATCCGGGACTCCAAACAACCTTCGGACTTTCCACTGTTAATATCTCATTACTACCCTAGCACTATCGAACGTTAAGCGTGCGACCCTACGGGTTCGGGAACATGCAGACATGACCGAGACACCTCTCCGGTCAATAACCAATAGCGGGATCTGGATACCCATGTTGATTCCTACATATTCAATGAAGATCTTTATCGGTTGAACCATGATGTTGAGGATTCAGTGAATCCCGTATGCAATTCCCTTTGTCCGGCGATATGTAACTTGCCCGAGATTCGATCGTCGGTATCTCCATACCTAGTTCAATCTCGTTACGGGCAAGTCTCTTTACTCGTTCCGTAATACAAGATCCCATGGCTAACTCATTAGCCACATTGCTTGCAAGCTCTTTATGATGTTGTATTACCGAGAGGGCCCAGAGATATCTTTCCGTCATACGGAGTGACAAATCCCAGTCTCGATCCGTGCCAACCCAACAAACACCTTCGGAGATACCTGTAGAGCACCTTTATGATCACCCAGTTATGAAGTGACGTTTGGATACACACTAGGTATTCCTCCTGTGTCAGGGAGTTGCACGATCTCATGGTCTAAGGAACAGATACTTGACGTGAAGAAAGATGTAGCAAATAAACTAAACGATCGGATGCTAAGCTTACGGTTGGGTCTTGTCCATCACATCATTCTCCTAATGATGTGATCCCGTTATCAAATGAAAACTCATGTCTATGGTTAGGAAACCATAACCATATTTGATCAACGAGCTAGTCTAGTAGACGCTTACTAGGGACATGGTGTTGTCTATGTATTCACACATGTATTTAAGTTTCCGGTCAATACAATTCTAGCATGAATAATAAACATATATCATGAACAAGGAAATATGATAATAACCAATTTATTATTTCCTCTAGGGCATATTTCCAACAGTCTCTCACTTGCACTAGAGTCAATAATCTAGTTCACATCGCTATGTGATTAACACCCAATGAGTTTTGGGGTTTGATCATGTTTTGCTTGTGAGAGAGGTTTTAGCAACAGGTCTGCCACATTCAGATCCATATGTACTTTGCAAATCTCTATGTCATTCTGTAGATGCTGCTACCACGCTCCACTTGGAGCTATTCCAAATGACTCCTCCACTATACGTATCCGGTTTGCCACTCAGAGTCATCCAGATCGGTGTCAAAGCTTGCATCGACGTAACCCTTTACGACGAACTCTTTATCACCTCCATAACCGAGAAACATTTTCTTAGTCCCCTTTAGGTACCTAAGAATAATTTTGACCGTTGTCCAGTGATCCACTCCTGGATCACTCTTGTACCCCCATGCTAGACTCATGGCAAGGCACACATCAGGTCCGGTACACAACATGGCATACATTATAGAGCCTATGGCTGAGGCATAGGGGATGACTTTCATCCTTTCTCTTTCTTCGGCCGTGGTCGGGCTTTGAGTCTTACTCAACTTCACACCTTGCAACACAGGCAAGAACCCCTTCTTTGTCTGGTCCATTTTGAACTTCTTCAAAATCTTGTCAAGGTATGTGCTCTGTGAAAGTCCTATCAGGCGTCTCGATCTATCTCTATAGATCTTGATGCCCAATATGTAAGTAGCTTCACCCAGGTCTTTCATTGAAAAACTCTTGTTCAAATAACCCTTTATGCTTTCCAGAAATTTTATATCATTTCCAGTCAACAATATGTCATCCACATATAATATTAGAAATGCTACAGAGCTCCCACTCACTTTCTTGTAAATACAATCTTCTCCGTAAGTTTGTATCAAACCAAAAGCTTTGATCACCTCATCAAAGCGTATATTCCAACTCCGAGATGCTTGCACCAGTCCATAGATGGATCGCTGGAGCTTGCATACTTTGTTAGCATCCTTAGGATCGACAAAACCTTCCGGTTGCATCATATACACCTCTTCCTTAAGAAACCCGTTAAGGAACGCTGTTTTCACGTTCATCTGCCAGATCTCATAATCATAAAATGCGGCAATTGCTAACATAATTCTAACAGACTTAAGCATCGCTACGGGTGAGAAAGTCTCATCGTAGTCAACTGTGACGCCCCCGGCCCAATCGTGCACTAATCATACACGCAAATGCACACGATCAAGCCTAAGGACTCACGGGAAGATATCACAACACAACTCTAAAACATAAATAAAGTCATACAAGCTTTATATTACAAGCCAGGGGCCTCGAGGGCTCGAATACAAAAGCTTGCGTACAAGCGTCAGCGGAAGCATCAGATATCTGAGTACAGGTATTAATAGAGAAACAGAAAGGCCTTTAGAAAGGCGGGGCAAAATAAAACACTACGATCGAAAGGCGTAGGCCTCCTGCCTGGGACCCTCCGATCCTACTCCTGGTCGTCAGTCAACTCGTAGAAGTAATCATCCTCGGGGTAGTAGTAGTAGTCGATCGACGGGGCATCTGTCTCAGGGGCTCCGTCATCTTGGTCATGACAAACTGATATGGGGAGAAAAAGGAAAACAAAGCAACCGTGAGTACTCAGAAGTACTCAGCAAGCAAGGATCTACACTATATATGCAACATTTTCAAAGGGAGGCTGTATATGTGGACTGGGCTGCAGAAATGCCAGAATAGAGAGAAGGCCTAGTCCTATCGAAGACTAGCATCTTCAGAGGTCTTGCAGCAATAGAAGAGAGTAGCACAGTACAATATAATGTAGCAGTATCAATAAGTCTCAACCTCACCCAGAGATCCTTTCTCGACTCCCTGCGAGAAAGCAATCCCAGAGCCATACAGTCATCAACCTCGTCCGGAGATCCCTTCTCGTCTCCCTGCGAGAAGCAATCCCAGAGCCATAGTATTCAAGTATCCAGTTCTAAATTGTATCAATCAGGATACAACTCCGAGTGTCCGTTACCATAGGACCGGCTATCGATAGAAGTGTTCTTCCCTGCAGGGGTGCACCAACTTACCCAACACGCTCGATTAACACCGGCCGGACACACTTTCCTGGGTCATGCCCGGCCTCGGCCAAACGACACATCGCAACCCTACCTACAACTCAGTAGAGAGGTCCCCGCCGATCTACATCCTAAGCGCAAGGGGGTCTTGGCCATCGCCCCTCGCCCTCCGGGTCGTTGTGAGCAGGGTGGATACCAGCGCCAACGGCACGATCCGACCCGGCCACAATGCTGAACTGGACGTCTGACAAAGCTTTCGGCTGATGCTACGATGCAGAACGCCCATACTATGCCCACGTGATGGTTAGTGCTATCAGGCCAGAGGCCTGCTCGGATCAAATATCCAAATCGTTAATGGACTAGGGCTTGCGGTAACGAGCAGAGACTCACGAAAGATGTGACCCCGTCGCCCCGTCTCGAGGACTTGCTGCAGTGGTGCTCTTTTCAGTGTAAAAGCCGCAGTCTCTAAAGCATCACTCTTTAAAAGGGATAATGGCAAATTTATTTATGTCATCTTTGATCTTACCATGTCATAAATGGTTCGATTACATCTTCACGGACTTTCCACTTGCAGTGGTGCTCCGGGAGGTGCAAGTTATGAAACCCCTTTCACAACTCATCAAACATTCGCTAAACTTGTAACTCAAATATTCCTTTCTGCAATCGAATTGTAGAAACATAATTTTCTTGTTACAATAACTTCTACTTCATTTTTGAAAACCTTTCGAATGATTTCAAAAGATCCAGACTTACGTCCCATCAAGCAAATATCCATATATCTACTTGAGTCATTTCTGAAGATAGTAAATCCACTACTTGCAACATTTATCGAACTACACACATCAAATGTATGATCACCAATAAGTTTGTTGTTCGTTCCTTATGGCCTGTGAACGGTATTTCAGTCACTTCACTTTTCGGAGAAAAGTTGCAAGTGTCAGATGATTCAAAATCAAACGACTTCAAAATCCATCATAATGGAATTTTCCATGCGGGTTTCTCCAATGTGACCAAATGCAGTGCCACACTTGTGTGGTATTCTTTTAGTCTTGCGACATTTAGCGTCAGTGTTATGGATGTATCATATCACCATCAATATTCATAACATATGTCCCATCTTGGATGGAAGCATGGCCCTTCATGTTATTCATAATACTGAACAACAATTGTCCTTTTTATGAACTACCCTTTTGCAACAAACATTTTGCAATGGGCTAGAGTGTATGAAACTCTAAAATGAATTATGAAAGTAAAAACAGAGGTAATATATTATTATCATTTATTCATAACATGCATCTCATTCTCAATGAAAGTATGGCCCTTATGTTATTCATAACATCGAACATAAAAAGTTCTCTTATGAACAACCTTCTTGCAAGATTACTTTATGCAAAGGCTAGAGTTTGTAAAACTCTAAATGAATTATGAAAATAAATACAGACGGTAATACACCGATGGAAGGTATAGTAACATTTACTATGTTCCCTGTGTATACCTAAACCTCATTCCTGGCTAGTCTTTCAGGCCATAGTAGTTCTTACATCGAGTTGCAACAGAATGCAATCGAGCGGGTATCTCTATGATTAACTCACAATACCCAAGAATCAGTGATTAACATGTTTAACCATAATTCCCAAGAACTATATCTTTGACCAGCCTTCTATACATTAAAAACTTTGTATGACATTCATACATGAGCTGGATATTCCAGTCTTCTTTCTTATTGCCTTTATACTTCTAACAGTTTTAACTTTTAGTATTTCTCCTACTCTCAGAAGAAGCACCCAACTTAAGAGTGGCGTTAGCCTCGGACTTCCTAGGCGTGAAAGTTTCACTAACACCCTTCGGACACTTCCTTTCTCTTTAAGTTGTTGTTTTATTCACCTTTCATCATATGACAGGCGTTCTTCTGGATCCCTCTCTTATCAGTCTAATGCATAGTAAACTCTTTTACTAATAGTTTGCAAACAAACATTGCTTTGGATATCTCATATCTTTTAGCCTTTGTCTATCTCTGAAAATGATTTTCAGATTCCATGAATATCACATAACTATCCAAACTTTTGAAGTTCGGGTCTCATGGAAGCAAACATATTGCACTTGACTGAAACGGAATTCTAGCTTTTGGATCGAAGGACGAGAGTCACATGATCCATAGCATAAGCGAGAGAATACCGAAAGTATGCGATAGGACAAAGTCCTTCTCGGCACTCTTGAGGACAATCCTCACATTACGTTACCAACCGTAAAGTTTTAACCAGATATTTAACAGCTATTCAATTTTAATAGGGAAGGTGGAAACGCGAGCCATTATTCTACAACTATTATGCAAACCACACTTAGACAGTGTTCACAATTAATTGCACTGAGAATTAAACAAGATAATTCTACAGTGCGCTCCCACTCAAATCAATATCTCTCATAATTGATTGTGAGTGATTCAAGACCCGTGTTTTGATTATTCGTCATTGATGTTAGTCACCACTGATGACGAAAATCTCAACCGGTAGGCCAACCTGCCAATCACATCTCTATGCGACTCTTGTTCATCTTTCGATGGGCGTGTTCCGAGCTCATGACTGTCATGCCTGAAAGTCAAAGACAACCAAGTGATCTCGCTGCGAGGTCTGAACTCACCCGCCTCACACATCCCTAATCGTTCGTACCCATGTTAGTCATGGCGCACCCCGAAAAGTTAGGTGCCGTGACGGTGCTACACTTGGGAGAACACTATCAACTATGATATTTTTGTGAGAGATCACCCTAATAAAAAGCGACTACCGCGCAATCAAGAAGGGTGCATCATAAGGGATAAACATCTCAGGCAATTCATAATAGCATGATATGGTATAGCCCTTTCTGACGGAGAAGTCTTGTATTTCTTCGTCTTCGGCATTCGCGTCGGTGTTCACCTTCGCGAAGATTGCCACCACCTTGTCGATGCACCAGATAATATTGCTATCTCTATAGCTAATAAAATAATGCATTACAACAAGGTTGACACATAGGTCATTTAAAGTGCAATCATATGGCTCCAGCCATCATGCCGAATCATGACACGCAGGTCATGTTAATTAATTTACATCATATAGTCATCTCATACATAATCAAATTATTATGAGCACTGCTATACCACATCATATGCACATGCAAACCCTCCTGCAAAACCAAGTTAGACGCCTCTAATCGGTTCAGCAAAAACTTGTTTTTCGTGGCTTCTAAGGTTTCGAAACAAACCGAAGCTACCAACGTCCATCATCAAGTATGATAATTCAAGTCGCTAGATTAACTTTCCAGGGTGTATGAAAACCGAGATAATAAAATCTCGAGCCCCATACTAAACTTCGTCATACGCATGACCCCCGTGTAGATCATATCTGCATTGTCCTTTCGTCTGCGAAATTTCATCTTTCTTTTTAACTATGGTGGAATTCAATGAACTGTTAGCACTTCGTTGATCAATCAGGATCGCGGATTGCCAGAACATTGAAACTTCACCATGCTGTTATCAAGATCAGAAATATGCAAATTCCAGGGAAGCAACAAGAACATCGGGTAACAGATTTCATCTGCTACCCGCACAAATAATTTTCAGTAATAGAACTCATCTACTACCTAATTATATTGTGCAACACCCATACATCTCATGTATTCTAGATCGCAACCTGCATCTACGCATAGCACGGCTCATGATGCCACTGAAGGGTAACGCAGCAGAAAACAAAAAATTTCCGACCTACGCACCAGCCCAGGACCACTATGGAGACTGCATACAAGGTTTGATCATTTTCGTTACCGACTCGTAGCGCAGCGGAAGAAGAGTCGATGACGATCGGCGGTGCAGATCCCCGCAGCTAGGATTTACAACCTCCCAACCGCGAGGATGTATACCCTCGTCTTCTCTTTGGACAGCCCTCCGGGAGGCGGTCGAACAGTCCCCCGGACGGTGTCGCGGACAGCCCTTCAAGAGGACCTTCGAAACTCGAACGGTCACTCGGACAGCCCTTCGGGAGGACTCACAGAACTTGGACCGTCACTTGGACAGCCCTTCGGGAGGCACTCATGAACAGCCCCTCGGGCACTAAGATCGAAACTACGACCTCTCTACAGAGTTGCACACATACGGTGTCATCTATCCGGCAGGGCTTCGCCGTCCAGAACTAGTTCCCACCGGAACCCAGACAGCCTTTCGGCTCTACGAAACTCTTTTCGTGGGAGGGAGAGAGAAGCCAGATCATTGCAATGGCACTTGTATGTGAGAAGGGATGAAGGATTGAGCAGCCCCCTCTCCTCCTTATATAGGAAAACCAAGGGGTAGGATGGGCATTCAAGAAATACCAAAATACCCATGAAGGAAACTCTTTCCAAGGGCATAAGAGAGAAACCAAAGGACATGTGGAGCTCCAAGGAGGAGCTCCACATGTGGCCGGCCACCCCCTAGGGGTCCCCCCCCAAGGGGGCTCTCATCCATCCGCATCACCTTCTAGAAGCCTTTAGCAAAAAGCCCTAAAAGGTGGCTTTCCAAAAAATTCCAAAAAGCACTTTCACTATTCACGACGACATTTTTCAGCGTCCGTTCGAACTAAAAATATTGATGTGGGCTTAGAACATTTCCAGTACCCACTAAAATAATTTTCAACGCGTTTTGGAACAATTCCAGTTTAGTGATTTCATCTGCGAAAAGCACCTGAAGCGGTTCCGGCAGCCCCAGAACATTTCCGGTTTTTTCTTCCAGAAAATTCCCAGAAGTTTCCAGAATGATTCTGGCATCCTCCAAGAATTATCAGGCATGTGCCGAAACCATTTTGACTTAATGGTATCCCCTGAAATAACTTTTCAGTTTCACCGGAACTCATCCGGTGACCTCTCTCTGCGGAACTTTTCCGCTGTCCGAGACTTTTCGGTGTCCGAAACTTTTTCGGTGATTTTCTCTCAGACTCCCTGTCTAGTATTCAGCAGATAGATGACCCTTAAGCGTGTGACCCTATAGGTTTGGTGAAGTATAGACATGACACGGAACCCCTTCCGATCAATGATCAACATCGGAGCCGTGGACACCCATATTGACCCCTATACCCACACGAATGAATATTCGAGTGAACCTCCAGTTGCCGTGTGCTATTCCTGTTGCTTCGCGATATGTTACAAATACCCGAGGCGAGACATGTTGGCATTCCCGTGGATCAACAACTTGTCCACTATGCTAGTTACCTCGTTACCGGTATTGTTCTCTTTTCTCGTTACCGTGTTCCGGCATCCCTGTGATCAAATCACAAAGTGTCTGGCCAGACGATGATGGATACCTTAACACCGAGAGGGCCCAGAGATATCTCTCCATCGTCGGAGGAGCAAATCCCAATCTTGAGCTATCAAGTTACTTAACATACTTTCCCATGAACCCGTAAGCCGCCGTAATAGCTATCCAGTTACGGATGACGTTTAACAAACCCCAAAGTTCATGAATCAAGCATGAAGAAACTCGATACTCTCATGGTCTGAGGAATCATGCAAACGTTAACCATCTCTGTGTTATCAACCATTAACTTGTGACGAATGAATCTCATAGCATAACATCAATCGGGTCGATTCAACACAAATGTTCTTCTAACATTGTGCCCTCAAAGCTGCTGGCATAGACATGCCCATGATTGGGAAAACATAATCATCATGCAACACTTGAGCTAGTCTTAGAGGCATGACTAGGAATACTTTTTACCGTTTATTATTCCACACGTGCACATGGGTTTTCCCCAGAGCCTTTATGGATATACGGGCTCGGGAACCACAGCAGTTATAGCATGGAACATAAACATAATTATGAGCAAGGAGATAAATAATAACATTTATTATTGCCTCTAGGGCATATCTCCTACAGACTCCCACTTGCACTAGAGTCAATAATCCAGTTAATGTTAATGCACTTTACACCTATGGCACATTGGTGTAAAATATGCTTCGCATGTGGTATAGCCTGATGTCCAACGGATCTGACGACTTCAGATCCGTGTGTATCTTTGCATATCCTCGCGTTTTCACGCTTTCACAAAATTCATATTTTGTGTACACCTTGCTTTGTATATGTGTGAATCATTGGTCGAAACCTGATTCCTCAGACTGAGCTATGGAGCAACTATCTGCAGTAGTGTCCCATTGACCAAGCCTTCTTGGAACCATACTAAGTTCATGAATGAACTATATGATTCAACAACTTCTTTGTCGCTTCTAAAGCGTCAACATACTTAGCCTTTGTTATAGAATTCGCCTCAGTATCTTGTTTGGAACAATTTCCAACTACCGTGCCACCATATTGTGTATTGCACAAAACCCATAACTTTAATCGAAAATCGCTTGGAGCATGGATAAAGACTGTATCGATGTAACCTTTTACAACGAACTCTTCATGATCTCCGCTTGCGAGAAAACATGTCATCAGTGCTACTATAGTACTCAATGACCTTTTTTCACTGTTGTCCCATGATCAGTACTTTTGATCACTTTGGTATCTATACTCGCAACAACTTTGGAGTATTGGACATATCTGGTTGTTTTTACATACCATGGAATACATGATTAATCCAAACATGAAGGTGTGTGGAATCTCCATCATGTATTTTGCTCATCAGTGTTTTTGGGACACCGAGTCTTGCAAAAACTCTTTCCATGTGACTTCGGCAAGAATCACTCCTTGACGTTTTTAATGCTAAAACGTTTTAGCATCTTGTCAATATGTATCTTTGCTCAGCCCCATTAGGTAAATCTATCTCCATAGTGTAGGGTAACGCAGCAGAAAACAAAAATTTTCCGACCTACGCACCAGCCCAGGACCACTATGGAGACTGCATACAAGGTTTGATCATTTTCGTTACCGACTCGTAGCGCAGCGAAAGTAGAGTCGATGACGATCGGTGGTGCAGATCCCCGCAGCTAGGATTTACAACCTCCCAACCGCGAGGATGTATACCCTCGTCTTCCCTTCGGACAGCCCTCCGGGAGGCGGTCAAACAGTCCCCCGGACGGTGTCGCGGACAGCCCTTCGGGAGGACCTTCGAAACTCGAACGGTCACTCGGACAGCCCTTCGGGAGGACTCACAGAACTCGGACCGTCACTTGGACAGCCCTTCGGGAGGCACTCACGAACAGCCCCTCGGGCACTAAGATCGAAACTACGACCTCTCTACAGAGTTGCACACATACGGTGTCATCTATCCGGCAGGGCTTCGCCGTCCAGAACTAGTTCCCACCGGAACCCAGACAGCCTTTCGGCTCTACGAAACTCTTTTCGTGGGAGGGAGAGAGAAGCCAGATCATTGCATGGCACTTGTATGTGAGAAGGGATGAGTCTTTAGGCAGCCCCCTCCACCCCTATTTATAGGCCAAGCCCAAGGGTGGCTTCTCCAAGAAGCCAAGGGGAAAAATACCAAAGGACCCTCAAGCTGGCTTCTCCAAGAAGCCACCCAAAAAGCACTTTCACTATTCACGACGACATTTTTCAGCGTCCGTTCAAACTGAAAATATTTATGTGGGCTTAGAACATTTCCAGTACCCACTAAAATAATTTTCAACGCGTTCTGGAACAATTCCAGTTTAGTGATTTCATCTGCGAAAAGCATCTGAAGCGGTTCCGGCAGCCCCGGAACATTTCCGGTTTTTCTTCCAGAAAATTCCCAGAAGTTTCCAGAATGATTCTGGCATCCTCCAAGAATTATCAGGCATGTGCCGAAACCATTTTGACTTAATGGTATCCCCTGAAACAACTTTTCAGTTTCACCGGAACTCATCCGGTGACCTCTCTCTGCGGAACTTTTCCGCTGTCCGAAACTTTTCGGTGTCCGAAACTTTTTCGGTGATTTTCTCTCAGACTCCCTGTCTAGTATTCAGAAGATAGATGACCCTTAAGCGTGTGACCCTATAGGTTCGGTGAAGTATAGACATGACACGGAACCCCTTCCGATCAATGATCAACATCGGAGCCGTGGACACCCATATTGACCCCTATACCCACACGAATGAATATTCGAGTGAACCTCCAGTTGCCGTGTGCTATTCCTGTTGCTTCGCGATATGTTACAAATACCCGAGGCGAGACATGTTGGCATTCCTGTGGATCAACAACTTGTCCACTATGCTAGTTACCTCGTTACCGGTATTGTTCTCTTTTCTCGTTACCGTGTTCCGGCATCCCCGTGATCAAATCACAAAGTGTCTGGCCAGACGATGATGGATACCTTAACACCGAGAGGGCCCAGAGATATCTCTCCATCGTCGGAGGAGCAAATCCCAATCTTGAGCTATCAAGTTACTTAACATACTTTCCCATGAACCCGTAAGCCGCCGTAATAGCCATCCAGTTACGGATGACGTTTAACAAACCCCAAAGTTCATGAATCAAGCATGAAGAAACTCGATACTCTCATGGTCTGAAGAATCATGCAAACGTTAACCATCTCTGTGTTATCAACCATTAACTTGTGACGAATGAATCTCTTAGCATAACATCAATCGGGTCGATTCAACACAAATGTTCTTCTAACATTGTGCCCTCAAAGCTGCTGGCATAGACATGCCCATGATTGGGAAAACATAATCATCATGCAACACTTGAGCTAGTCTTAGAGGCATGACTAGGAATACTTTTTACCGTTTATTATTCCACACGTGCACATGGGTTTTCCCCAGAGCCTTTATGGATATACGGGCTCGGGAACCACAGCAGTTATAGCATGGAACATAAACATAATTATGAGCAAGGAGATAAATAATAACATTTATTATTGCCTCTAGGGCATATCTCCTACAGACTCCCACTTGCACTAGAGTCAATAATCTAGTTAATGTTAATGCACTTTACACCTATGGCACATTGGTGTAAAATATGCTTCGCATGTGGTATAGCCTGATGTCCAACGGATCTGACGACTTCAGATCCGTGTTGTATCTTTGCATATCCTCACGTTTTCTACGCTTTCACAAAATTCATATTTGTGTACACCTTGCTTTGTATATGTGTGAATCATTGGTCGAAACCTGATTCCTCAGACTGAGCTATGGAGCAACTCGCAATAGTGTCCCATTGACCAAGCCTTCTTGGAACCATACTAAGTTCATGAATGAACTATGATTCAACAACTTCTTTGTCGCTTCTAAAGCGTCAACATACTTAGCCTTTGTTATAGAATTCGCCTCAGTATCTTGTTTGGAAAATATTTCCAATACCGTGCCACCTATTGTGTATTGCACAAAACCCTTAACTTTAATCGAAAAAACTCGCTGGGAGCATGGATAAAGACTGTATCGATGTAACCTTTTACAACGAACTCTTCATGATCTCCGCTTGCGAGAAAACATGTCATCAGTGCTACTATAGTACTCAATGACCCTTTTTCACTGTTGTCCCATGATCACTACTTTTGATCACTTTGGTATCTATACTCGCAACAACTTTGGAGTATTGGACATATCTGGTTGTTTTTACATACCATGGAATACATGATTAATCCAAACATGAAGGTGTGTGGAATCTCCATCATGTATTTTGCTCATCAGTGTTTTTGGGACACCGAGTCTTGCAAAAACTCTTTCCATGTGACTTCGGCAAGAATCACTCCTTGGCGTTTTAAATGCTAAAAAGTTTTAGCATCTTATCAATATGTATTCATTGCTTAGCCTTATTAGGAAAATCTATCTCCATAGATCATTATGCCTAATATTGAGGTCATTTAGCCCAAGAACTTCACCGAAAAACTATTTTCAAATGAAGTCCTAATTCGTGTCAAGAAATTTATTTCCAATTAACAATGTGTCAAGCACACAACGTTTTTAGAAATTTTATTATGCTCCCACTTACTTTCTTGAATTACAAGCATCTTCGTGACCCATTGATGAAGTCAAAACCCTTTTGACCAATCCATCAAAACACGAAGATTCCAACTCCATTTTGCTCTCTTCTGTCCATTGCTGGAACTCTGAAGTTTGCATAGTTACTAGCATCCTTTGGACTGACAAAATACCTTGGACTGTAGCACATGCAAGTCCTTGGTTTCATTTCCATCAGATGGAAATCTTTTTGTCATCCATGTTTCATATCTCATGATTGAAATATGTATCAATTACTAGTTCAACCCGAACCGACTTTAAGCATCGCTACGGTGAAACAACCTCATCGCAGTCAACTCCTTGAACTTGTTATTTCAACAAGTCGAGCTTTATGGATAAAACATTTTTATCCGTATCAGTTTTAAGTTCCATAAATATTCGTTAGACTCTAAGTCTTCCGAAAGGTGTATCAAGGTTTTAATCTTGAATCACTTATATGGAAACTAACTCGGGTTGTATTGGCATTCAGCCAATTCCGGAGTCAGGGCCCATCAACGCTTCCTTGTGTATCGTAGGTATACTGTTGTCTGACAACAATATCTCGTCTACGCACCTGAGAGGTTTGCACGAGCCTTGCCTACGTGGTTTAGCTGCAAGTTTGACCGAAGTCCATACATTTTATTGTAGAGACTTCCATATCAGTCGCAGTAGGAAACACTGGAATTACTTCCAAGGTCTCTTTCCTTTGACCTGATGACGGAGATACTGGTTATCTCGTCGAGTTGCATTATTCTCCCACTCACCTTTTTGAAAGAACCATTTTCTTCAAAAAGCATACCGTTCTTTGTGGCAAACCTATTTGCCTCGGTATAGTGAGGGAGGAATACCCAATTGCTTGGGATAACCTACAAAGTAGCACTTGTCTGATTTGGAATAGGTTTGTAACCTTTTACACAAGCCCCATATTCCAAATGTTAAGAAAAGATATAACATGGTTGGGCGTACCATACCATGGTGTCATTTCAACAGACCTGATGGAGCTCTTTTCAGTGTAAAAGCCGCAGTCTCTAAAGCATCACTCTTTAAAAGGGATAATGGCAAATTTATTTATGTCATCTTTGATCTTACCATGTCATAAATGGTTCGATTACATCTTCACGGACTTTCCACTTGCAGTGGTGCTCCGGGAGGTGCAAGTTATGAAACCCCTTTCACAACTCATCAAGCATTCGCTAAACTTGTAACTCAAATATTCCTTTCTGCAATCGAATTGTAGAAACATAATTTTCTTGTTACAATAACTTCTACTTCATTTTTGAAAACCTTTCGAATGATTTCAAAAGATCCAGACTTACGTCCCATCAAGCAAATATCCATATATCTACTTGAGTCATTTCTGAAGATAGTAAATCCACTACTTGCAACATTTATCGAACTACACACATCAAATGTATGATCACCAATAAGTTTGTTGTTCGTTCCTTATGGCCTGTGAACGGTATTTCAGTCACTTCACTTTTCGGAGAAAAGTTGCAAGTGTCAGATGATTCAAAATCAAACGACTTCAAAATCCATCATAATGGAATTTTCCATGCGGGTTTCTCCAATGTGACCAAATGCAGTGCCACACTTGTGTGGTATTCTTTTAGTCTTGCGACATTTAGCGTCAGTGTTATGGATGTATCATATCACCATCAATATTCATACCATATGTCCCATCTTGGATGGAAGCATGGCCCTTCATGTTATTCATAATACTGAACAACAATTGTCCTTTTTATGAACAACCCTTTTGCAACAAACATTTTGCAATGGGCTAGAGTGTATGAAACTCTAAAATGAATTATGAAAGTAAAAACAGAGGTAATATATTATTATCATTTATTCATAACATGCATCTCATTCTCAATGAAAGTATGGCCCTTATGTTATTCATAACATCGAACATAAAAAGTTCTCTTATGAACAACCTTCTTGCAAGATTACTTTATGCAAAGGCTAGAGTTTGTAAAACTCTAAATGAATTATGAAAATAAATACAGACGGTAATACACCGATGGAAGGTATAGTAACATTTACTATGTTCCCTGTGTATACCTAAACCTCATTCCTGGCTAGTCTTTCAAGCCATAGTAGTTCTTACATCGAGTTGCAACAGAATGCAATCGAGCGGGTATCTCTATGATTAACTCACAATACCCAAGAATCAGTGATTAACAAATTAATCATAATTCCCAAGAACTATATCTTTGACTAGCCTTCTATACATCAAAAACTTGTATGACATTCATACATGAGCTGGATATTCCAGTCTTCTTTCTTTCTGCCATTATACTTCTAACAGTTTAACTTTTAGTATTTCTCCTACTCTCAGAAGAAGCACCCAACTTAAGAGTGGCGTTAGCCCCGGACTTCCTAGGCGTGAAAGTTTCACTAACACCCTTCGGACACTTCCTTTCTCTTTAAGTTGTTGTTTTATTCACCTTTCATCATATGACAGGCGTTCTTCTGGATCCCTCTCTTATCAGTCTAATGCATAGTAAACTCCTTTACTAATAGTTTGCAAACAAACATTGCTTTGGATATCTCATATCTTTTAGCCTTTGTCTGTCTCTGAAAATGATTTTCAGATTCCATGAATATCACATAACTATCCAAACTTTCGAAGTTCGGGTCTCATGGAAGCAAACATATTGCACTTGACTGAAACGAAATTCTAGCTTTTGGATCGAAGGACGAGAGTCACATGATCCATAGCATAAGCGAGAGAATACCGAAAGTATGCGATAGGACAAAGTCCTTCTCGGCACTCTTGAGGACAATCCTCACATTACGTTACCAACCGTAAAGTTTTAACCAGATATTTAACAGCTATTCAATTTTAATAGGGAAGGTGGAAACGCGAGCCATTATTCTACAACTATTATGCAAACCACACTTAGACAGTGTTCACAATTAATTGCACTGAGAATTAAACAAGATAATTCTACAGTGCGCTCCCACTCAAATCAATATCTCTCATAATTGATTGTGAGTGATTCAAGACCCGTGTTTTGATTATTCGTCATTGATGTTAGTCACCACTGATGACGAAAATCTCAACCGGTAGGCCAACCTGCCAATCACATCTCTATGCGACTCTTGTTCATCTTTCGATGGGCGTGTTCCGAGCTCATGACTGTCATGCCTGAAAGTCAAAGACAACCAAGTGATCTCGCTGCGAGGTCTGAACTCACCCGCCTCACACATCCCTAATCGTTCGTACCCATGTTAGTCATGGCGCACCCCGAAAAGTTAGGTGCCGTGACGGTGCTACACTTGGGAGAACACTATCAACTATGATATTTTTGTGAGAGATCACCCTAATAAAAAGCGACTACCGCGCAATCAAGAAGGGTGCATCATAAGGGATAAACATCTCAGGCAATTCATAATAGCATGATATGGTATAGCCCTTTCTGACGGAGAAGTCTTGTATTTCTTCGTCTTCGGCATTCGCGTCGGTGTTCACCTTCGCGAAGATTGCCACCACCTTGTCGATGCACCAGATAATATTGCTATCTCTATAGCTAATAAAATAATGCATTACAACAAGGTTGACACATAGGTCATTTAAAGTGCAATCATATGGCTCCAGCCATCATGCCGAATCATGACACGCAGGTCATGTTAATCAATTTACATCATATAGACATCTCATACATAATCAAATTATTATGAGCACTGCTATACCACATCATATGCACATGCAAACCCTCCTGCAAAACCAAGTTAGACGCCTCTAATCGGTTCATGCAAAAACTTGTTTTACGTGGCTTCTAAGGTTTCGAAACAAACCGAAGCTACCAACGTCCATCATCAAGTATGATAATTCAAGTCGCTAGATTAACTTTCCAGGGTGTATGAAAACCGAGATAATAAAATCTCGAGCCCCATACTAAACTTCGTCATACGCATGACCCCCGTGCAGATCATATCTGCATTGTCCTTTCGTCTGCGAAATTTCATCTTTCTTTTTAACTATGGTGGAATTCAATGAACTGTTAGCACTTCGTTGATCAATCAGGATCGCGGATTGCCAGAACATTGAAACTCCACCATGCTGTTATCAAGATCAGAAATATGCAAATTCCAGGGAAGCAACAAGAACATCGGGTAACAGATTTCATCTGCTACCCGCACAAATAATTTTCAGTAATAGAACTCATCTACTACCTAATTATATTGTGCAACACCCATACATCTCATGTATTCTAGATCGCAACCTGCATCTACGCATAGCACGGCTCATGATGCCACTGTAGGGTAACGCAGCAGAAAACAAAAATTTCTGACCTACGCACCAGCCCAGGACCACTATGGAGACTGCATACAAGGTTTGATCATTTTCGTTACCGACTCGTAGCGCAGCGGAAGTAGAGTCGATGACGATCGGCGGTGCAGATCCCCGCAGCTAGGATTTACAACCTCCCAACCGCGAGGATGTATACCCTCGTCTTCTCTTTGGACAGCCCTCCGGGAGGCGGTCGAACAGTCCCCCGGACGGTGTCGCGGACAGCCCTTCGGGAGGACCTTCGAAACTCGAACGGTCACTTGGACAGCCCTTCGGGAGGACTCACAGAACTAGGACCGTCACTTGGACAGCCCTTCGGGAGGCACTCATGAACAGCCCCTCGGGCACTAAGATCGAAACTACGACCTCTCTACAGAGTTGCACACATACGGTGTCATCTATCCGGCAGGGCTTCGCCGTCCAGAACTAGTTCCCACCGGAACCCAGACAGCCTTTCGGCTCTACGAAACTCTTTTCGTGGGAGGGAGAGAGAAGCCAGATCATTGCAATGGCACTTGTATGTGAGAAGGGATGAAGGATTGAGCAGCCCCCTCTCCTCCTTATATAGGAAAACCAAGGGGTAGGATGGGCATTCAAGAAATACCAAAATACCCATGAAGGAAACTCTTTCCAAGGGCATAAGAGAGAAACCAAAGGACATGTGGAGCTCCAAGGAGGAGCTCCACATGTGGCCGGCCACCCCCTAGGGGTCCCCCCCCAAGGGGGCTCTCATCCATCCGCATCACCTTCTAGAAGCCTTTAGCAAAAAGCCCTAAAAGGTGGCTTTCCAAAAAATTCCAAAAAGCACTTTCACTATTCACGACGACATTTTTCAGCGTCCGTTCGAACTAAAAATATTGATGTGGGCTTAGAACATTTCCAGTACCCACTAAAATAATTTTCAACGCGTTTTGGAACAATTCCAGTTTAGTGATTTCATCTGCGAAAAGCACCTGAAGCGGTTCCGGCAGCCCCAGAACATTTCCGGTTTTTTCTTCCAGAAAATTCCCAGAAGTTTCCAGAATGATTCTGGCATCCTCCAAGAATTATCAGGCATGTGCCGAAACCATTTTGACTTAATGGTATCCCCTGAAATAACTTTTCAGTTTCACCGGAACTCATCCGGTGACCTCTCTCTGCGGAACTTTTCCGCTGTCCGAGACTTTTCGGTGTCCGAAACTTTTTCGGTGATTTTCTCTCAGACTCCCTGTCTAGTATTCAGCAGATAGATGACCCTTAAGCGTGTGACCCTATAGGTTTGGTGAAGTATAGACATGACACGGAACCCCTTCCGATCAATGATCAACATCGGAGCCGTGGACACCCATATTGACCCCTATACCCACACGAATGAATATTCGAGTGAACCTCCAGTTGCCGTGTGCTATTCCTGTTGCTTCGCGATATGTTACAAATACCCGAGGCGAGACATGTTGGCATTCCCGTGGATCAACAACTTGTCCACTATGCTAGTTACCTCGTTACCGGTATTGTTCTCTTTTCTCGTTACCGTGTTCCGGCATCCCCGTGATCAAATCACAAAGTGTCTGGCCAGACGATGATGGATACCTTAACACCGAGAGGGCCCAGAGATATCTCTCTATCGTCGGAGGAGAAAATCCCAATCTTGAGCTATCAAGTTACTTAACATACTTTCCCATGAACCCGTAAGCCGCCGTAATAGCCATCCAGTTACGGATGACATTTAACAAACCCCAAAGTTCATGAATCAAGCATGAAGAAACTCGATACTTTCATGGTCTGAGGAATCATGCAAACGTTAACCATCTCTGTGTTATCAACCATTAACTTGTGACGAATGAATCTCTTAGCATAACATCAATCGGGTCGATTCAACACAAATGTTCTTCTAACATTGTGCCCTCAAAGCTGCTGGCATAGACATGCCCATGATTGGGAAAACATAATCATCATGCAACACTTGAGCTAGTCTTAGAGGCATGACTAGGAATACTTTTTACCGTTTATTATTCCACACGTGCACATGGGTTTTCCCCAGAGCCTTTATGGATATACGGGCTCGGGAACCACAGCAGTTATAGCATGGAACATAAACATAATTATGAGCAAGGAGATAAATAATAACATTTATTATTGCCTCTAAGGCATATCTCCTACAAAGAATGCCCGGCCGCGCCTCGTATTCATCACTCGGGCACCATACAGGCAACCCGTCTTCACAACACTCGCCTCTCAGGCGCACGCGGGTACCCCTCAGGGTCGACCCGCCTATCCAAGTAACAGTGTAAAGTCCAAGTATCCGTGTGTCCATAACATCAGGGGAATCCGAGGTATCACCCTCGTTGGATTCCTACTCGATGTCTCCATCAAGGTGAACTCGGACAAATCACCCTCACTGGGTTCACACTTGATGTGTTGCACGACAGCGTCGTTACCGGAAGTGGTGAAGGAGGAATCACCCTCGATGACCATGACCAAATAGCTACTCTACAGAGTTAACATCAGGAGTGCTACAAGAGGTTTCACCCTCGGCACTCGATAGTAACGCTGCAGTGTCGTTACAACTAAGGGGGGTGATGTGCGGTGTCGGGGCCTGGTCTTCAATCCCGTTGATCGGGTCTTCGGAAAATCCAGCGGTAGTCGGGATAAGTGGAGTCACTGATAGGTCTCTACCCAGCCTATACTAAGCAGTTTAGGATATGCAGGTAATTATCAACAGCAGGATACAATAAACAAGCTATGCATTAGAATAGGTAAAGCAGCAGCAGCAGCAATTCTAATGCAAGCATGAGAAATAGAATGGGCGATATCGGGATGATCAAAGGGGGGGGGGCTTGCCTGGTTGCTCGGCGGCAAGGGCAAGGTCGTCAACGGTGGCTTCGGTATCCGGAGCTGCGTCGGTCTCGGGGATGACGTCGGGGTCGGGGGCTATCGAGAGAGAAGAGGGGGAGGAAACAGTATAAATATAGAGCAAACATGAGCATGACAAATACGATACACGATGCTAGGGGTAGTCTAACGCAGCATTACACGTATCAGACGGAGCGGGAGAATATCTGACGATATTTCCCGGGTCTTTGGAATTATCGGACAGAGGATCCGGAGTTGGACGGTTGCATGTTCGGATAGTTAGAGACGCGTGACGGATGAACGGACCGCGTATTCGGATTCGTCTCGTCGTTCTGAGCAATTTTCATGTATAAAGTTTTTCCATCGGAGTTACGGATTAAAAGATATGATTTTCTAAAGTTTTATTGATTTTCTGGGATTTATTTAATTAATTAAATTCGAATTATCCAAAACAGTGCGGGGGTGACGTCATCATGACGCAGTGCTGACGTCAGCAGTCAACAGGGGGTCGGCCAGGTCAAACCTGACCAGTGGGCCCCACGTGTCATTGATTGGACTAATTAACAGAGTTATATTAACTAATCTAATCCTAATCAGCTAGCGGGACCCACCTGTCAGTGTCTTATACTAGTTATAATTAGTTTAAAATTTGATTAGGGTTAATCAGGCACTGGGGCCCGCAGGTCAGTGACAGGAGCTGCCCCGTCAGCAGCGCTGACCGGGTCAAATGGGCAGTGGGGCCCCTCGGTCAGCGGCACAGGGCGGGGCCCGTGGCTGCCACGTGAGCGCCGGCCGCCGGAGATGCGCCGGCGAGCGCCGGACGCAGCCGAGAGCTCCGGCGAGCTCGGAATTCTCCTGTGGTGCTCGGTTTTGAGCGCGGCCGGTCACGTTCGAAAGCGGGCGATGGGCCGCATCTAGTGGGGGCGGTGGCGTCGCCGGAGATGCACCGGAGCGACGGCGGCGAGCGTGTCGGCGGCGGCCGTTTCGGACATGCGACGGGTTCGGCGTTGCGGTGCGCTAGCGAGCGAACAAAGCAGCTAGGGGTGGCCTACGCGACGTGGCGATGCTAACGGGCACGAGCCCGAGACCATTTGGTCGTCGGAGCCAAGCCGGCAACGAGGCGGGCGGCGGCGCGTTCGACTACGGTGGAGGAGCTCGCTAGGGGCCGCAAACGACGGCGGGAGGAGAGGGAGAAGGAGCGGCAGCTTACAGCGCTCCTGCAGGTGTGCTTAAGTGGGTTCGGGGTGGGCTCGAGGCGGCGAATCGACGGCGGCGATGCGGGCGGCCGCAGGTTGAAGACGACGGAGTTGGGGACGATGCCATGGTCCTCGGCTCGGTCCATTCGGCGCAGGCGAAGTAGAGGCTGCCAGCGAAGCTCAGGGACACGTCGGGGTGGCGAGAGGGGCACGGCGGCCGTGGCTACGCCGGAGCCATGGCGGCGGTGGCGCTCGGGTGAGGGAGGAGCAGAGGAAGGAGAGGGAGAGTAGTGGCTAGGGTTAGCCAGAGGGGTCGAGGGGGGTCCTTATCCCCTCCAGGGGCGCGCGGTGGCCGCTGTCGACGCAGGAGAGGGGGGGGGGCCAGGTGCGGCGAGCGCGCGCGCACGAGGTGCTCGACAGCGAGCCAGCGCGGGGGTAGGGGAAAAGCTAGGTGGGCTGGGCCGTTGCGGGTGACTTAGGCCCAGCGGCGGTGGGCTTCTTTCTCTTTTTCTTTTTGGTCTTTCAGTTCAGCTGCTGTTTTGCATATAAATGGTCCACCAAACGAATTTTCTTGTATATGAAACTTGGCACAGAAATCCATTGCAACATTGTGGAGTGGCACAAAAAGTTTCCGAATATTTGGAATAGTCTAAGTATTTATTTATTTGGAGAAGACCATTTTATTTGCTGTTGGACCAGTTATTAATTTCCTAGGAATTTATTTGTGAGTCAAATGAAGTGGTTTCAACTTGACAATTACTTAGGGAATACTTGCAAAATTATGAACACTTTAGTTTTTAAATTTGAACAACTTTTATTTTCACTTTTAGTTTGAATTTCCAATTGACTTTGAATTTTGAAAAGAGATATAATACTAATGGTGATTAAGCACTGTTGATCATGATGACATGGCATAATCAAAAGGGGTGATTACTGTAGCTAACCACTGGGGGTGTTACATCAACCCCTTGAATTTGTCGAAAACCTTTTGCGACAAGTCGAGCTTTATAGATGGTGACATTACCATCAGCGTCTGTTTTCTTCTTAAAGATCCATTTATTCTCAATGGTCTGCCGGTCATCGGGCAAGTCCACCAAAATCCATACTTTATTCTCATACATGGATCCTATCTCGGATTTCATGGCCTCCAGCCATTTGTCGGAATCCGGGCTCATCATTGCTTCTTCATAGTTCGTAGGTTCGCTGTTGTCTAACAACATGACTTCCAGGACGGGATTACCGTACCACTCTAGTGCGGAACGTACCCTGGTCGACCTACGAAGTTCAGTAGTAACTTGATCCAAGTTTTTCATGATCATCATCATTAACTTCCTCTCCGGCTGGTGTAGACATCACGGGAACTTCATTCTGTGATGTGCTACCTTCCAATTCGAGAGAAGGTACAATTACCTTATCAAGTTCTACTTTCCTCCCACTCACTTCTTTTGAGAGAAACTCCTTCTCTAGAAAGGACCCATTCTTGGCAACAAAAATCTTGCCCTCGGATCTGTGATAGAAGGTATACCCAATGGTCTCTTTAGGTTATCCTATGAAGACGTACTTCTCCGTTTTGGGTTCGAGCTTATCAGGCTGAAGCCTCTTGACATAAGCATCGCATCCCCAAACTTTAAGAAACGACAGCTTAGGTTTCTTGTCAAACCATAATTCATACGGTGTCGTCTCAACAGATTTAGATGGTGCCCTGTTCAAAGTGAATGCGGATGTCTCTAATGCATAACCCCAAAATGATAGTGGAAAATCGGTAAGAGACATCATAGAACGCACCATATCCAATAGAGTACGATTACGATGTTCGGACACACCATTACGCTATGGTGTTCCAGGTGGCGTGAGCTGTGAAATAATTCTACATTGTCTTAAATGCATGCCAAACTCGTAACTCAAATATTCACCTCCACGATCAGATCGTAGAAATTTAATTTTCTTATTACGATGATTCTCTACTTCACTCTGGAACTCTTTGAACTTTTCAAATGTTTCAGACTTGTGTTTCATTAAGTAAATATACCCATATCTACTCAAATCATCTGTGAAGGTAAGAAAATAACGATATCCACCGCGTGCTTCAACACTCATCAGACCGCATACATCGGTATGTATTATTTCCAACAAGTCACTTGCCCACTCCATTATTCCGGAAAACGGGGTTTTAGTCATCTTGCCCATGAGGCATGGTTCACATGTATCAAATGATTCATAATCAAGAGATTCCAAAAGTCCATCAGCATGGAGTTTCTTCATGTGCTTTACACCAATAGGACCTAAGCGGCAGTGCCACAAGTATGTGGTACTATCATCATTAACTTTGCATCTTTTGGCATCGATATTATGAATATGTGTATTACTATGATCGAGATTCAACAAAAATAAACCATTCACTAAGGGTGCATGACCATAAAAGATATTATCCATATAAATAGAACAACCATTATTCTCTGTCTTAAATGAATAACCGTCTTGCAATAAACAAGATCCAGATATAATGTTCATGCTTAATGCAGGCACCAAATAACAATTATTCAGGTTCATAACTAATCCCGAAGGTAAACGTAGAGGGAGCGTGCCGACGGCGATCACATCAACCTTGGAACCATTTCCAACGCGCATCGTCGCCTCGTCCTTAGCTAGTCTCCGTTTATTCCGCAGCTCCTGTTTTGAGTTACAAATATTAGCAACCGAACTAGTATCAAATACCCAGGCGCTACTACCAGCACTAGTAAGGTACACATCAATAACATGTATATCAAATATACCTTTCTTGATGTTGCTAGCCTTCTTATCTGCCAAGTACTTGGGGCAGTTCCGCTTCCAGTGACCATTCCCCTTGCAATAGAAGCACTCAGTTTCAGGTTTGGGTCCAGCCTTGGGTTTCTTCACGGGAGCGGCAACTGGCTTGCCATTCTTCTTGAAGTTCCCTTTCTTTCCCTTGCCTTTCTTCTTGAAACTGGTGGTCTTGTTGACCATCAACACTTGATGCTCTTTCTTGATTTCTACTTCCGCGGCCTTTAGCATCGTGAAAAGCTCAGGGATCATTTTCTCCATCCCTTGCATATTATAGTTCATCACGAGGCCTTTGTAGCTCGGTGGCAGTGACTGGAGAACTCTGTCAATCGCTACTTCATCCGGAAGATTAACTCCCAACTAATTCAAGCGATTATAGTACCCAGACATTTTGAGTACGTGCTCACTAACGGAGCTGTTCTCCTCCATCTTACAGCTAAAGAACTTGTCGGAGGTGTCATACCTCTTAACTCGGGCATGAGCCTGAAATACCAATTTCAGTTCCTGGAACCTCTCATATGCTCCGTGGTGCTCAAAACGTCTTTGGAGCCCCGATTCTAAGCCGTAAAGCATGGCGCACTAAACTATCGAGTAGTCATCAGAACATGCCCGCCAGACATTCATAACATCTGCAGGCGCATCTTGAGGGGGTGCATCACCAAGCGGTGCATCCAGGACATATACTTTCTGTGTAGCAGTGAGGATAATCCTTAGATTACGGACCCAGTCTGCATAGTTGCTACCATCATCTTTCAACTTTTCTTTCTCTAGGAACACATTAAAATTCAGGGGGCTACAGCGCGAGCCATTAATCTACAACATTAATTTGCAAAGACAATTAGAGTAAGTTCATGATAATTGGTTCTTGTAATCAAATTACTAAAGAACTCCCACTTAAATCAACATCCCTCAAGTTGTCTAAGTGTTACATGATCCATATCAACTGACCCATGTCCGATCATCATGTGACATGGGGCAGTCATCAATGGTGAACATCTCCATGTTGATCATATCTACTATATGACTCATGTTCGACATTTCAGTTTCTCGTGCTCTGAGGCCATGTCTGTACATGCTAGGCTCGTCAAGTTTAACCCAAGTATTCTGCATGTGTAAAACTGGCTTACACCCATTATATATGAACGTAGAGTCTATCACACCCGATCATCACGTGGTGCTTCGAAACGATAAAATTTCGCAATGGCGCATACTTAGGGAGAACACATTTATCTTGAAATTAAGTGAAGGGATCATCTTATAATGCTACCGTCGTCCTAAGCAAAATAAGAAGCATAAAAAAGATAAACATCACATGCAATATGTGACATGATATGGCCATCATCATCTTGTGCTTTTGATCTCCATCTCCAAAGCAGTATAGTCTTATTCTCAAACTACTAATTGTGTTGTGTGGCTTAGAGGTCCACATCACATATGGAGTCGGCAACCCGGAGTACGATGCGTGGGCAAAGATAATGGTTGTCTTTTCCTACCAATCTATCCCCCAAGGGGCATGTGTAGTAGTACTTTGATTCGAGGGCTAATAAACTTTTGCAATAAGTATGTGAGTTCGCAGGAGCAACGTAGTACCCTTTGAGAGGTAACATAATGCATTTGGAAAGATTAGAACTGTTAAAACAAGGGTCGCCGTTTCAAAACGCGAAGTCCATTTTTCTGGTTGTAACCATTCCAAATGGCTACAGCCGATCGTGTCGCCGTTTCGATCTATAAGTGAAGCATGAGGCTCTTTGGTTTCTCTTTGCTTAAAAGCTTTTCTTTCCTTTTTTATGGCCACGGTGCGAAATGCTCAAACCAAGATAGCAATTGTGTATATGCCGGAACTACTGATGACAGATTAGTTGCCAGTGTGTAGATCAGTTACCAGTGTGCAGATTAGTTGCCAGTCCAAGTCTCGTTCTCCTTGGTCCAAGCGGGTGTCTTTTCCTACCAATCTATCCCCCGAGGGGCATGCGTAGTAGTACTTTGATTCGAGGGCTAAGAAATTTTTGCAATAAGTATGTGAGTTCACAGGAGCAATGTAGTACCCTTCGAGAGGTAACATAATGTTAGGAGCAACATAAGCACTTTGAACGGTAACATCTTATGAGGGGCAACGGAAACACTTAAAGCGGTAACATCCTACGGGGAGCAACATAAACACTTTAAGCGTTAACATACTACGGGGAGCAACAGAGACACATTGAACGGTAACATACCACGGGAAGCAACATAAACACTTTTGACAGTAACATCCTATGAGGAGCAACAGAAACACTGGTAACATCTAGTGAGAAGCAACATTGTATTACCTCAGTGGTTGATATATTACATATGGTGGTCTTATGTTACCATTTTATGCACCTTGTATTACCGACATGAGAATCACACCTAGCTTGAAGTGCACCGTGCCAGCGTTAGCGTCTATGGTCTTAGCGTGCCTCATAGTGATGATTATTGTTGGCCCAATAGGTGTTATATTTCCTCTTTGTGTGTATAGTCTTATTCTCAAACTACTAGGTGTGTTGTGTGGCTTAGAGGTCCATGTCACATATGGAGTCAGCAACCCGGAGTATGATGCGTGGGCAAAGATTCCGGCCTAGGCAGGAGCGCGAAGCCACCAGCCTGCCTACCGCGCCGAGGCCAGCCGGGCCCCACTGTCAGGCATCAACCTCAAGTTGCCCCTACTTGGAGAGGTAACATATAGGCATGGCTAGGTGGATGAGATTGCGTTGATGTCCCCTCTACGGGCTAAACCCTATAGCTTATATACATGACAGGCAGGGTACCTAGGGTTAATACGACAGTCAATGATCAAAGTATCACCTGATCCAGACGCGCAGTAACTTCCACGCATAAATGTTGCAATCTTGCATTTCTAGTTCCTCGTAACATGTTTTCAGAAGGACATGTTTCTTATTCCTGAAAAAGAAAAGCTTGTCTGGGCTGCAATGTGGCACTCCGGCTCAGAGAACCGGTTTACCAGTGTTTCCAACCCAGAGATCATGTCTTCTGGAAACACACAACAACTTGGAACAGAACAGAACTAAACTTTATTGATATATCTCGAGTACAAGCTCATAATTTACATTGATAGCGAGGCCAGAAGCACATCATGTGTGATGACAGTATCTACATTATTTATGAAACATAGCAGGGCCTCGATACTACTGGGTAGAACTACGGTGTAGCGGAACATAGCGCAGGAACTCCATCCACAGGGACACTGCTGGAACACGGCCTAGTTAGCGTAGCACGAACCATCGGGACCTCCGTCCTCGGCTTCTCCTGCATCTGGCATGATACGCCAGGTGAGTACTTGGAATGTACTCGCAAGCTCACGGCAACCAAAACAATGCAGCAAACAATAGCATGGCAATAATCATGTTAAGTACTTAAATGGCTTACTGTCACCGATACCAATTTACTCTCTTCGGGGTTGTCCCACAACTCTCAAGATACTCAGGAACCATTGAGCACTTTAGAGAATAGGACAAGTTCTTCCATCATTATTATTGTTACCGTGGTTGACCAATCAGTGAGGCCTAGTGCGGACTATCCAATACCGTGGACGCGGCTATTCGAATAGATTCTTACACTCTGCAGAGGTTGTGCACTTTACCCACACCATGAAGCTCCTGGTCCTGTACCTTGGTACACTTCCCATTTTGGGTGGACCGGTGCTGCTCCAACGAAACTTGCCTAACTCGTGACTCTTCCACCGTACCACCGACAATCATTCTCCCCCGGAGTCATGCCCTGGGTGGCCCCTATGTCACCCCGTGACACCTGCCACCGTCGTGGCCAAACTAAACTGTCCCAAACGGGGACGCTGGCAAAATATCTCAACTGGGCTCACAGGATTATCGTCGCCTACCTGATCAGGGTAGCACGCACACATAACCCTCCCACTTTGGTGGTATCAACAAAAGAGCACAAGGCCAGACCAAGTCAAGGCCATCCCATACCGGCAAATGTGGCTGCACGGATAAGTCCGGATAGGTGGCTCTCGATCAACCAATTAAGTTTGGTTTTTAACAAGTACTTAACAAGCATGGATGTTAAGCATGAACAATTTAACTTGGCAGTAACTATACACCAAAGTAAATTACTATGAATTTCACATGTTAAAATAATGCATATAATTCAATTAAATAACCAACACTATTGAAATGCTTCATGAAATGGATGTCATGGCTTGCCTTGCTCTGTTGGGTTGTCCACAAACTCCTGGGCTTCAAAATCAAAAGGATTTCCTTCTGAAAATATTTAAAAAATGCAAAGGAAAATGTCACATAACACTGTTCTGTTCACCAGAAATTCTGTGAACATGAGAAAATTATCAAAATTTACCAGAAAATAGAAGAGCTCAAGACAAACCCAATGCAAAAAGAATCAATTGATTTGGACTTATGGATAAAAAGTTATTGATGGTCAAAGCTACTGGTCAAATCTGGAATAAAAGCAGGAAATAGAAAATCCAGCAGAGGGCCACGTCGAAGGCGTATTTCGCCAGGGCGCCTCCACTTACCGCTTCGGCGCACGCGGACGGGCCACTGACAAGTGGGCCCCGCTGTCAGATTTGAAAGGGGAGAGGGAGAGAACAGAGAGCTACGGCTCTCCAGCGATGGTTGTCGGTGATGCAGTCGACGGCGAGGTCGGGAAAGGGCTGGGATGGAACGAGCGCTTGGAGGCGAACACGTACGTACCTGCAGCTTCACGAGATTTGGCCGGACAACATCGTCCCCTTCCTCTCCGGCGGCGGCGGCGCTTGGGTGTCATCGGAGACGTCGATTCTAGCGAAGATTCGGTCGGGCAAGAGGTCGGGCGTGGTCAGTGGAGTGAGATGAGCTCGATGGTGGAGTCGAAGAAGGCTGGGGAGGAGTAGAACGGTGAGGTGGCTGGGCTCGGGCAGCGGATCTCCTGCGAAATGTGAGGCCAGAGGGCCTCTCGGCCTTGGCTCACTACCAGGGAGCTCGATTAGGAGCGGAGGCAGATCGATGAAGAGCTGGGAGGGCCGGGCGAGGCTTTATATAGGCGAGGGGTGAAGTCTCTGGAGCGGCGGGGTTCGGGACACGTCACTGGCGCCAGGACGTCGAGCTGGCCGGCTCGGCACGGGCGACGGGATGGGAGAGAGCAGAGGAGAGTTATGGAGCGGGTGGCGGCTAGCAGAGTCAGCGCAGCCACAGTGCGGGCACGGGCGGCACAGTGCCCAGGTGCGGTGGCGGCCGTCGAGGAGGATTCCAGCGAGGGGAGGCTTCGGGAGCGAGGTACATGGACGGCATCGACGACGTCGGCACCTCCAGACATCAAAAGATAGTGCGAGGCCACTGGAATGACCTCGACATACACGGGCGAGGTGAAGAGCGCGCGTACTGGCAGGCCAGTACCGTGCTCACCACGGTGTCTGGTGTCTAGAGGCCATGCAAGTCCAGCGCACTATGTCTAGCGTGTTTTCCCTTGGTCATTTAGTCCCTCTGCACTCTTGGTTTGGTCAGATACAGACTGAATTGAAGTGTAGCTTCAGCTACAGTTTCTGACAGAAACTTTGAGAGGGATCTGGAGAAGAGGTGAGCTGGAGATGGAGCCAGAAAAGATGTCTGGAGTTATCTACTATGGAAGGACTCCAAACTGGGCAAATTTGAAAGGATTTCATCAAGATTTGAGAGTAGTTCATGTACAACTGCTGTACTGAACCAGAAACCTAGATGAGCTTGTGGTACCCATCTGGTTGATCTGCTGGAGCTGAATTTTGGTGTGTGAGAGTTATTTGGTGGATAGAAGATGTCATAAAAATGTCAGCTCAATTGAATACCTCTAGCTAGTACTTCCTTCACAGAGGTTTGAATTGAGCAGAAACTTATCAGAATATTGCTGCTGAAAATTTGTACTGGACAAGATGATATTTTTGGATATGGTGGCAAGATAGGTTCCCTAGTATCTCAGGGATTTATCTAAAAATTAACTGAGTTGAGGAAATATAGGTTGCTTCACAAATGGCCAGTGCTATCCAGAAGGTAAATGGAATTTTCTGGGCAAACATTTATACTGGACCATGAAATGGTTTTGAAGATTGTGGGAGTAGATGATGACAAGAAGGTGTGGGATTAATTTGGGATTTTTCTGGTCATCAAAACTATAGGTTGCTTCATAACCCATAGCGATGGTAGATTTTTCCAAAGGAAGAAAATGAATATATGGGAAAGATTGAGAATTGGAATTTGATCCAAAAGATGAGTAGCAAGGTTTTGGCAAGATTTTGATGGCTTTGGATCACTTAGGGAAAGATGCAAAGGTTTCACAAGTCCAAAGTCAACTGAAAAGGGTTCACAAGCTATCCGAATTGCAAATAAAACCAAAAAGATTTTGAAAAGAAAAAGTTGCCAAAAACCAGGGTGTCACAAACCTATCCCCCTTAGAATGAATCTCGTCCTCGAGATTCGGTTGCTCAGGGAACAAGTATGGATATGCTGATCTCAGAAAATCTTCTCTTTCCCAAGGAGCCTCTTCTTCAGTATGATGCTCCCACAGTACCTTGTAAAACTTAATTATTTTACTTCTGGTAGTCCTTTCCATCTCATCCAATATTCTGACAGGTATTTCCTTGTAGGTTAAATCTTTGGTCAGCTCTAGCTCACTCATATCTGCCTGTTTGATCGGGGGTGCAATGCACTTTCTCAGCTGTGATATGTGGAAGACGTCGTGAACATCAGACATCTCTAGTGGTAATTCTAGCTGATATGCCACTCTGCCTCTTCTAGTAATTACTGGAAAGGGTCCAATATATCTTGGTGCAAGCTTTCCTCGGGTATGAAACCTCTTTATTCCTTTCATAGGTGTGACTCGGAGATATGCATACTCTCCAGGCTCAAAAGTTACTTCCCGGTGTTTGGGGTCATAGTAACTCTTTTGACGAGACTTGGCTGCTCGAAGACGCTCCCGAATATCCTTGACATGCTTCTCAGCCTCGAGCATAAAATCTATGCCGAAGATACGGCTGTCTCCTGTTTGAGACCAATTTTAAGGAGTGCGACACTTTCGTCCATACAAAGCTTCGAATGGTGACATCTTGAGACTTGAATGGTAGCTATTATTATAAGAGAACTCTGCATAGGGTAGACTATCCTCCCACTTGGGTCCATAGGTGAGAGCACAGGACCGAAGCATATCTTCCAATATCTGGTTCACACGCTCGGTCTGTCCATCTGTTTGTGGATGATACGCTGTACTATGCTTTAACACGGTTCCCAGGGCTTGATGCAATCATAGCCAGAATGCTGAAGTGAACAAGGAGCCTCTATCCGGTGTGATAGATTTGGGTACTCCGTTAAGGCTGACAATCCAGGGCATGTTGAGCTGTGCAAGCTGAATAGCTTTGAAAGTGGTTTTTACCGGAATAAAGTGAGCCACTTTCGTAAGTGTATCCACGATGACCCAGATAGCATCATGGCCTCTTGTTGACTTGGGTAGCCCAACAATGAAGTCCATTCATATGTCATCCCATTTCCATTGGGGAACTGGTAAAGGTTGTAGCAGCCCAGCGGGTTTCTGATGTTCAGCCTTAACTCTGTTACAGATGTCATAGCAGGCGACATAATATGCTATGTCCCTTCGCATTCCTAGCCACCAAAAGGTTTCTCGCAAGTCCTGATACATTTTTGTTCCTCCCGGATGGATCGAGTATGCGGACTCATGTGCCTCTCTAAGTATTTGCTGTCTCAAATTTTCTTGGTTAGGCACACATATTCGGTTCTCAAACCATAAGGTGCCTTGGTCATCAACATGGAAGGACTTAGCCTTTCCAAGCGGAATATTCTCCATGATCTCTTGTATATCTTTATCGAATTTCTGAGCTGCCTTAATTTCCTCCATAAGCGTTGGAATAATCTCCATCGTATCTGAATTCATAGGGCCACACAACACCATATTGAGTTTGACAAATTCTTCTTGCAGCCTTGGATGGATACCCTCAGTTAGTGCATTTATGATGCCTTGTTTTCTACTGAGGGCATCAGCAACCTCATTGGCTTTTCCCGGATGATAATTGACTCCAATGTCATAGTCCTCAACCAATTCAAGCCATCTTCTTTGCCTGAGATTAAGGTTAGGTTGAGTGAAAATATACTTGAGACTCTTATGGCCTGTGTATATTTCACATCGCTGTCCAATGAGATAATGCCTCCAAATTTTTAATGCATGAACCACGACTGCCAATTCCAAGTCATGAGTGGGATAGTTCTCTTCATGGGGTCGTAGCTGCCTGGATGCATAAGCTACAAGTTTTCCCTCCTGCATTAGAACGCAGCCGATCCCACGCCTGGAAGCATCGCAATAAATGTCAAAACTCTTGTGAATGTCTGGAAGAACTAGGACAGGAGCTATGGTTAGCCTCGTCTGTAGCTGATGTCTTCCAGTTTAATACCATAGTCACCTTTCTGGGGTCAACGGCTACACCCTGTTCTGACAGAACATGTCCCAGAAATCCCACCTCTCTTAGCCAAAATTCACATTTACTGAACTTGGCATACAAGCGATGGGTCCTTAGTCTTTCTAGAACAGTACGGAGATGTTGCATGTGCTCTTCTTCATCCTTGGAGTAGACGAGGATGTCATCAATGAATACTACCACAAATTTTTCCAGGAAGTCCATGAAGACCTTGTTCATCATGCTCATGAAGTATGCTGGAGCATTTGTCAGCCCAAATGACATGACTGTAAATTCATACAGACCATATCTTGTAGTGAAGGCTGTCTTGGGGATATCCTCTTTCCTGATTTTTAACTGATGATATCCCATTCGAAGGTCAATCTTGGAAAATACCCGAGCCCCGTTCAACTGGTCGAACATATCATCAATGCGGGGGAGCGGATATTTATTTTTAATGGTGACCTCATTCAACTGGCGGTAGTCCACGCACATTCGTAGGCTGCCATCCTTCTTCTTAACAAATAGCACTGGTGATCCCCATGGTGAAGTGCTTGGACGAATGTACCCTTTGTGCAATAATTCATCCAACTATTTCTTTAATTCCACAAGCTCTGGGGAAGGCATGCGATAGTACTTCTTATAAATTGGAGAAGTTCTGGGAACAACGTCAATTGCAAACTCTATTTCCCGGTCCGGTGGCATTCCGGGTATTTCTTCCGGGAATACGTCCGGAAAATCACTGACTACCGGAATCAGATTCATGTCTGTAGCTGTGGCTTTGAATGCCATTCCTTTCTTTGACATCATTTGGCTAGCAACAAATTGCACTGTTTGACCTGCCGGGTTGACTAATGTCACCATCCTGGTGGCACAGTTGATACACACTTGATGTGGTGTTAGCCAGTCCATCCCCAGTATTATGTCCAGTCCAGGGGATTCAATGGCAACAAGGGTAGCTAGGAACTTGATGCCATGTATCAAAATTTCCAGATCCTTGTATACCACATTTGTTCTGAGCATGGAGCCAGGGGATTGCACCACCATGATTTTGTCCAAAATAGAAGAAGAAAATTTGTGCAAGGTGGCAAAACTCCGCGAAATAAACGAATGAGAAGCCCCAGAATCAAATAAAATTATTGCAGTTATGTTGTTAACATAAAATGTACCAATGACTACATCTGGTGCTTCGCGAGCTTCCTCAACGGAGATATGATGGACTTGGCCACGATAAAAATTTGGATTGGGGCGGCGTCCAATATTGTTGACTTGTGGCTTGTAGTCAGATGGCGGCTTTCCATTTCTGGCAGGGCACTGCTTGGAGTAATGCCCGCTCTGACCGCAAGTAAAGCATGTATTGTTGCAGCGGCAGTCCTCCAGTACTGGTTGTTTGCTGAAGGTCTTGTTCTGACTGACGGGCTTATTGTTGTTATTGCCATTGCTCCAGACAGGCTTGTATTCAGATGGACCTGGTTGCCAGATGCGTGGCTTCTGCACTAACTGCTCACGGTTGTCCTTTTTGGGTTCAAACTTCTGTTTGCGATCATCATATCCTGACTTATGCTCACACTCAGCTATGAAAGCTTTGTTCACCAGGGTCTGGAAGTCAGGAAAATCAAGCATACAAAGTTGACAGCGGAGGGTATGATTTAGCCCTCCTAGGAACCGGTCAATCTTCCTTTCTTCTGTGGACACGTCGTGAGTAGAGTACCGGGCCAGATTATTAAACTTGTTCAGGTACTCACCTACTGACATATTCCCTTGAGTAAGGGCCAGAAATTCCCTCTGCTTCACCTTCATTATGCCGGTAGTTATATGGTATTTGCGGAATGCCTGGTTGAACTTCTCCCAAGACATATCTTCTTCAGAAGGCCAAATGGTTTTTATATTGTCCCACCATATAGCTGTTGGTCCTTCCAGATAGTGAGTGACAAAGGGACCTTATCTGACTCATCACAGCGGGCTATGTCCAACTTCTTTTCCATGGTCCTCAGCCAGTCATCAGCTTCCATAGGGTCTACAGCCTGACCAAAACTGGGTGGCTTGGTACGCTGAAAATTAGACAACTTAGAATGTGTCCCATTATTGTTATTCTGACCCACCATAGTCTGCATGCTTTTCAGAAATTCCATGTGATATCGATTTCTTTGCTCTTCAAACATTCTCATGATTTGATCTGTAGATGGTGATTTTGGTGGCGGAGGTGGCAAATCTTCTGGTGGCTGTCCTGCTTGTCTGGCGGATCGACGAATGGGTGTTCCATTGCCGCCTTGGCTACTACACCTCTTCATCCTAAATTTTGTTCCCATTGCAAAATACCGAATCGATGAGCAATATCCATAAGGGAAACACAGTAATATGAGACCAGAGAGAAAAACCAAGGAAAATGCGGATAAAGCAAACAACATAATTATACAAGGCAACCCAACATCATACATGACAAGCTAGTAGGGGAATATCATGGCTAGACTGCTCATATGACCGTTGACATATGCAGGGATGCTACCATGCATACACTGATACTCAAGCCTCCACTCTAGTAGCGTCGGTGGCACGGACACTGGTAAACTGAGGACTCCTCGTCATCTGATCCTGTCTCAGAATCTGAGCTGATGATGTGAATCTTGGTCTCCGGATCAAATGTAACACGACGATGCTGACAAGAAGGCTCCGCCTCCGAAGGAGAAGAAGCATGACCCGACAGCATCGGAGCAGCTGGAGTAGCTAGGAGTGAGGCCCACTCTGCTGGGGTCTCACGTTGGCTACCAGATGAAAAGCCTGGCGGTCCGAACGAGCTAGAAGGAGTCTCAGAAGGTGGAACGGGTGGAGTATACATGGGTGAAAACGGAGGTGGAGGAGGAGACTGTGCTGTTGCAACAACTGCAAGTGCCTCACGGGCCTGAGTCAGCTCCTTAGCCAGTGAAGTGATCATAAGATAACTGGCGTTCAGATAACGAGATAACACACCAGTAGCATGATCACTTGCCCGATCAACAGGTGCGAAAAGGACTTGCCCTGTCGCAGGCGATAGGGTGGGATAGTGGAAGAAACCTGGATGAGTCTGCATCTCGACCTCGTGAAAGCGCAAGTCAGTGAGAGCCTCCATCGCAGCAAACTGGATCGCCAGCTCCGGAGTAAAAGCAGTTCCGCCCTTGGAAGAGCTGGAATAGCTGCCAATATCCGAACTCGAAGAAAGAAAAGCCTCCGCGTGATACTCGTACACTGAACCAGCAAGCTTCTCCCGGAACACCTGGTACACTGGGTCTTCGCCGTTGGGATACAGCCGAAGCCAGACGCTACGAAGCAGTACTGGAAAAGTGAATGGTGCTAGCTCATGGTTGTAGTGGTACGGAACTGGTGCCATCTACACTCACAAGGCCAACGGTTAGCACAATAAAAACTATATGCATGCCATGCAGCAATCAAATGCAACAAGCAAGACACGACCCAAGACTCTAAGCTAATCGCGATTCTAGCGCACGGTTAAGTAGGGTGTCCTACGGTCAGCGCGGCACTGATAGCAAGTGTTGTGGCACCCCGGCTCATAGAACCGGTTTACCAGTGTTTCCAACCCAGAGATCATGTCTTCTGGAAACACACAACAACTTGGAACAGAACAGAACTAAACTTTATTGATATATCTTGAGTACAAGCTCATAATTTACATTGATAGCGAAGCCAGAAGCACATGATGTGCGATGACAGTATCTACATTATTTATGAAACATAACAGGGCCTCGATACTACTGGGTAGAACTATGGCGTAGCGGAACATAGCGCGGGAACTCCATCCACAGGGACACTGCTGGAACACGATCTAGTTAGTGTAGCACGAACCATCGGGACCTCCGTCCTCAGCTTCTCCTGCATCTGGCATGATACGTCAGGTGAGTACTTGGAATGTAATCGCAAGCTCATGGCAACCAAAACAATGTAGCAAACAATAGCATGGCAATAATCATGTTAAGTACTTAAATGGCTTACTATCATCGATACCAATTTACTCTCTTCGGGGTTGTCCCACAACCCTCAAGATACTCAGGAACCATTGAGCACTTTAGAGAATAGGACAAGTTCTTCCATCATTATTATTCTTACCGTGGTTGACCAATCAGTGAGGCCTAGTGCGGACTATCCAATACCATGGACGCGGCTATTCGAATAGATTCTTACACTGTGCAGAGGTTGCGCACTTTACCCACACCATGAAGCTCCTGATCCCGTACTTCGGTACACTTCCCTTTTTGGGTGGACCGGTGCTGCTCCAACGAAACTTGCGTAACCCGTGACTCTTCCACCGTACAATGGACAATCATTCTCCCCCGGAGTCATGCCCTGGGTGGCCCCTGTGTCATGCCGTGACACCTGCCACCGTCGTGGCCAAACTAAACTGTCCCAAATGGGGACGCCGGCAAAATATCTCAACTGGGCTCACAGGATTATCGTCATCTACCTGATCAGTGTAGCACGCACAAAAGAACACGAGGCCAGACCAAGTCAAGGCCGTCCCATACCGGCAAATGTGGCTGCACGGATAAGTTCGGATAGGATTCTCTCGATCAACCAATTAAGTTTGGTTTTTAACAAGTACTTAACAAGCATGGATGTTAAGCATGAACAATTTAACTTGGCAGTAACTATACACCAAAGTAAATTACTATGAATTTCACATGTTAAAATAATGCATATAATTCAATTAAATAACCAACACTATTGAAATGCTTCATGAAATGGATGTCATGGCTTGCCTTGCTCTGTTGGGTTGTCCACAAACTCCTGGGCTTCAAAATCAAAAGGATTTCCTTCTGAAAATATTTTAAAAATGCAAAGGAAAATGTCGCATAACACTGTTCTGTTCACCAGAAATTCTATGAACATGAGAAAATTATCAAAATTTACCAGAAAATAGAAGAGCTCAAGACAAACCCAATGCAAAAAAGAATCAATTGATTTGGACTTATGGATAAAAAGTTATTGATGGTCAAAGCTACTGGTCAAATCAGGAATAAAAGCAGGAAATAGAAAATCTAGCAGAGGGCCACGTCGAAGGCGTATTTCGCCGGGGTGCCTCCACTTACTGCTTCGGCGCACGCGGACGAGCCACTAACGAGTGGGCCCTGCTGTCAGATTTTAAAGGGGAGAGGGAGAGAACAGAGAGCTGCGGCTCTCCGGCGATGGTTGCTGGCGATGCAGTCGACGGCGAGGTCGGTAAAGGGCTAGGATGGAACGAGCGCTTGGAGGCGAACACGTACGTACCGATAGCTTCGTGAGATATGGCCGGACGACGTCGTCCCCTTCCTCTCCGGCGGCGGTGGAGCTCGGGTGTCGTCGGAGACGTCGATTCCGGCGAAGATTCGGTCGGGCAAGAGGTCGGGCGTGGTCAGTGGAGTGAGATGAGCTTGATGGTGGAGTCGGAGAAGGCTGGGCAGGAGTAGAATGGCGAGGTGGCTAGGCTCGAGTGGCGACGGATCTCCGGCAAAATGTGAGGCAAGAGGGCCCTCTCGGCCTTGGCTCACTACCAGGGAGCTCGATTAGGAGCGGAGGGAGATCGATGAAGAGCTGGGAGGGCCGGGCGCGGCTTTATATAGGCGAGGGGCGAAGTCTCTGGAGCGGTGGGGTTTGGGACACATCACCGACGCCAGGACTTTGATGACCCACAAGTATAGGGGATCTATCGTAGTCCTTTCGATAAGTAAGAGTGTCAAACCCAACGAGGAGCAGAAGGAAATGACAAGCGGTTTTCAGCAAGGTATTCTCTACAAGCACTAAAATTATCGGTAACAGATAGTTGTGTGATAAGATAATTCGTAACGAGTAACAAGTGACAAAAGTAACTAAGGTGCAGCAAGGTGGCCCAATCCTTTTTGTAGCAAAGGACAAGCCTGGACGAACTCTTATATAAAGCAAAGCGCTCCCGAGGACACATGGGAATTGTTGTTAAGTTAGTTTTCATCATGCTCATATGATTCACGTTCGTTACTTTGATAATTTGATATGTGGGTGGACCAGTGCTTGGGTGTTTCCCTTCCTTGGACAAGCCTCCCACTTATGATTAACCCCTCTCGCAAGCATCCGCAACTACGAAAGAAGAATTAAGATAAATCTAACCATAGCATGAAACATATGGATCCAAATCAGCCCCTTACGAAGCAACGCATAAACTAGGGTTTAAGCTTCTGTCACTCTAGCAACCCATCATCTACTTATTACTTCCCAATGCCTTCCCCTAGGCCCAAATCATGGTGAAGTGTCATGTAGTCGACGTTCACATAACACCACTAGAGGAAAGACAACATACATCTCATCAAAATATCGAACGAATACCAAATTCACATGATTAGTTATAACAAGACTTCTCCCATGTCCTTAGGAACAAACATAACTACTCACAAAGCATGCTCATGTTCATGATCAGAGGAGTATTAATTATCATTAAGGATCTGAACATATGATCTTCCACCGAGTAAACCAACTAGCATCAACTACAAGGAGTAATCAACACTACTAGCAACCCACAGGTACCAATCTGAGGTTTTGAGACAAAGATTGGATACAAGAGATGAACTATGGTTTGAGAGGAGATGGTGCTGGTGAAGATATTGATGGAGATTGACCCCCTCTCGATGAAAGGATCATTGGTGATGACGATGGCTTCGATTTCCCCCTCCCGGAGGGAAGTTTCCCCGGCAGAACAGCTCCACCGGAGCCCTAGATTGGTTCTGCCCAGGTTCCGCCTCGAGATGGCGGCGCTTCATCCCGAAAGCTTCCTTCTGATTTTTTCCAGGGCAAAAGACACCATATAGTATAAGATGGGCATCGGGGGCCTGCCAGGTGGCCCACAAGACTGGAGGGCGCGCCCAGGGGGGTAGGGCGCGCCCTCCACCCTTGTGGATGGCTGGTGGCCCCCCTCTGGTGCTTTCTTCGCCCAATATTTTTTATTAATTCCAAAATGACTCTCCGTGAAGTTTCAGGACTTTTGGAGTTGTGCAGAATAGGTCTCTAATATTTGCTCCTTTTCCAGCCTAGAATTCCCGCAGCCGGCATTCTCCCTCTTCATGTAAATCTTGTAAAATAAGAGAGAAAAGGCATAAGTATTGTGATATAATGTGTAATAACAGCACATAATGCAATAAATATCAACATAAAAGCATGATGCAAAATGGACGTATCAACTCCCCCAAGCTTAGACCTCGCTTGTCCTCAAGCGAAAGCCGAAATCGAAAAATATGTCCACATGTTTAGAGATAGAGGTGTCGATAAAATAAAATACGGACATGTGGGCATCATGATCATCTTTAGAATAGCAACATATATTGTCATATAATTTCTTATGCTAGAGTGACAATTCATTCACAAGGTAGAGTATAAATTAGAAACTTCATTGAAAACTAACAAACTATGATCTCAATCATTGAAGCAATTGCAATTTATCATAACATCGGAAAGAGTCAATTCAAGAGCTTTTCAGCAAGTCCACATACTCAACTATCATTTAGTCTTTCACAATTGCTAACACTCACGCGATACTTATGGGTTCAAAGCTTCAATCGGACACAGAGAAAGATAGGGGCTTATATTTTTGCCTCCCAACCTTTTACCTCAAGGGTAATGTCAACAATAATACTTTATGATAACCTACATCCGAGTGGATATATATATCCGGATCTCTCCAACACATAGTGCTTGCCAAAGGAAAAAGTGTAAAAAGGAAAGGTGAAGATCACCATGACTCTTGTATAAGGGTAGAAGATCAAAGTAGAGGATAGGCCCTTCGCAGAGGGAAGCAGAGGTTGTCATGCGCTTTTATGGTTGGATGCACAAAATCTTAATGCAAAAGAACGTCACTTTATATTGCCGCTTGTGATAAAGAACTTTATTATGCAGTCCGTCGCTTTCATTTCTTCCATATCACAAGTTCGTATAAAGCTTATTTTCTTCACACTAATAGATCATACATATTTAGAGAACAATTTTTATTGCTTGCACCGATGACAACTTACTTGAAGGATCTTACTCAATCCATAGGTAGGTATGGTGGACTCTCATGGCAAAACTGGGTTTAGGGATGTTTGGATGCACAAGTAGTATCTCTACTTGGTGCAATGGATTTGGCTAGCACAAGAGAGAAAAGCAAGCTCAACACGTTGGAGGATCCATGACAATATAACTTCTATTCAGATATAAGAAAACATAACCCATTATGTTGTCTTCCTTGTCCAACATCAACTTTTTAGCATGTCATATTTTAATGAGTGCTCACAATTACAAAAGATGTCCAAGATAGTATATTTATATGTGAAACCTCTCTTTCTTTATTACTTCCTATTAATTGCAACAATGACCAAAACTATGTTTGTCAACTCCCAACAAATTTTATTCATCATACTCTTTATATGTGAAGTCATTACTCTCCATAAGATCAATATATGATCTTTTTATTTCTTTTTATTCCTTTCTTTTATTTGATTCCCTCAAGTTCATAGCAAGAAAGCAAAGCCCTCAACTCAAAACTACTCTTTATTATATATAACTCATGGACTCGAATACATAGATAGATCTCAAAACAAAACTCAAAGCTAGATCATACTAAAACTTTATTCTACTAGATCAAGATATAACTAAAAGGATCGAACTAAGAAAAACAATAAAAGTAAAGATGTGATGGTGATACGATACCGGGGCACCTCCCCCAAGCTTGGCAGTTGCCAAGGGTAGTGCCCATACCCATATGTTTATGTCTCTTTCTTCGGAGGTGGTGATGATGGAGTTGTTGATGATGAAATTTTATCCTCCATCTTCCAAGGCATGCGTTCACCATCGTAAAAAGATGAACGAGTCTTCGGGATCCTCAAATCTGTAGCCAAACTCATCCTCTTAAATCTATATTCATACTCACAGTTTTGGTTCTGCAGGTCATAGATCTAGGCTTGGAGATGCTCGATTTTCTCATGAAGCTTGAAGATGGCCTCCCCAATGTTCTCGGCATCTAGCTTGTGACCACTAGTAAATTCAGCGATCATCATGTGGTTGGCGTTGAGTCCGCGTTCCACCATCCCTTGGCACTTGAAGACTTGCTGCTCCACTGCTTCGAGCCTTGTCTCCATGCTTCCGGTCTTCTTAGGCCCCTCAACATCACGGATGTGCAGCACCCCCTCACGCATCTCAATGGTTTGAGGGTGTTGCAGCACCTCCGCGAGATAAGGGTTGATGACCTTCTCGAAAAACTTGTCCTTGGGGGCGCTTGGAGACGTCATGGCAATTTGGATCTGTCAGAAAAATAGCTCGAAACAAGAACAGGAGATATTGCCGTGGTACGGTGGTCAAAATCTTCGGGAGATTATATAATGAATTTTTACCGACCAAAAGAAGTATTGTGCAAGAAAACGGAGTTCGGAGGGCACACGAGGTGGCCACAAGGCAGGGGGGCGCGCCCAGGGGGGTAGGGCGCGCTCTCCACCCTTGTGGTCTCCTCGTGCAACTTTAGGACTACTTTTAATTTTCCTAATTTTTTAAATATTCCAAAACGGAGAAAAATTAGCATTGGAAACGTTTTGGAGTCGGTTTACCTACTGTACCACATACCTATTCCTTTTCGGAGTCTGAAACATTCTGGAAAGTGTCCCTTATGTACTCCTCCGGTGTTACGGTGTCAATTATATTGGTTTCAACATTTATGGGAGTACCTGAGATATAATGTTTGATTCTTTGACTGTTTACCACCTTCGGATTTTGCCTTCGGCGTTGTTGATTTTTATGGCACCGGAATGATAGACCTCCTCGATAATGTAAGGACCTTCCCATTTAGAGAGAAGTTTTCCTGCAAAAAATCTTAAACGAGAGTTGTATAGCAAATCATGATCACCTACATTAAACTCACGCTTTTGTATCCTCTTGTCATGCCATCTTTTAACTTTTTCTTTAAACAACTTGGCATTCTCATAGGCTTGGGTTCTCCATTCATCAAGTGAGCTAATGTCAAATAACCTCTTCTCACCAGCAAGTTTGAAATCATAGTTGAGCTCTTTAATAGCCCAATATGCCTTATGTTCTAGTTCAAGAGGTAAGTGACAAGCTTTTCCATAAACCATTTTATAAGGAGACATACCCATAGGGTTTTTATAAGCAGTCCTATAAGCCCATAATGCATCATCAAGTTTCTTAGACCAATTCTTTCTAGATCTATTAACAGTCTTCTGCAAAATCAATTTAATCTCTCTATTGCTCAATTCTACTTGACCGCTAGACTGAGGATGATATGGAGATGCAATTCTATGGTTAACATCATACTTAGCAAGCATTTTACGGAAAGCACCATGAATAAAATGTGAACCACCATCAGTCATTAAATATCTAGGGACTCCAAACCTCGGGAAAATAACTTCTTTAAGCATTTTAATAGAGGTGTAATGATTAGCACTACTAGTTGGAATAGCTTCTACCCACTTAGTAACATAATCAACAGCAACTAAAATATGTGTATACCCATTAGAGGAAGGAAAAGGTCCCATATAATCAAAGCCCCAAACATCGAATGGTTCAATAACAAGTGAATAATTCATAGGCATTTCCTGACGTCTACTAATATTACCAATTCTTTGACATTCATCACAAGACTGGACAAACTTACGAGCATCCTTGAAGAGAGTAGGCCAATAAAAATTGGATTGTAATACCTTGTGTGCAGTTCTATCTCCAGCGTGGTGTCCTCCGTAAGACTCGGAGTGGCACTTGTGTAGGATCTGTTCCTGTTCATGCTCAGGTACACAACATCTAATAACACCATCTACTCCTTCTTTATAAAGGTGTGGGTCATCCCAAAAGTAATGTCTTAAATCATAGAAAAACATTTTCTTTTGCTGGTATGTGAAACTAGGTGGTATAAATTTAGCAACAATGTAATTAGCATAATCAGCATACCGTGGAGTATTACGAGAAGCATTTATGACAGCTAATTGTTCATCAGGAAAGCTATCATCAATAGGTAGTGGGTCATCAAGAACATTTTCTAACCTAGACAAGTTGTCTGCAACGGGGTTGTCAGCTCCCTTTCTATCAATAATATGCAAATCAAATTCTTGTAGCAAGAGAACCCATCTAATAAGTCTAGGTTTAGCATCTTTCTTTTCCATAAGATATTTAATAGCAGCATGATCAGTGTGAACAGTTACTTTGGAATCAACAATATAAGATCTGAACTTATCACAAGCAAATACAACTGCTAAGAATTCTTTTTTCAGTAGTAGCATAATTTCTCTGGGCACTATCTAGAGTTTTACTAGCATAATGGATAACATTTAATTTCTTATCAACTCTTTGCCCTAGAACAACACCAACAGCATAATCACGAGCATCACACATAATTTCAAAGGGTAAGTTCCAATCAGGTGGTTGAACAATAGGTGCAGAAATCAAGGCTTTCTTAAGTATTTCAAATGCTTCTACACAGTCATCATAAAAAACAAAAGGAACATCTTTTTTCAAGAGATTAGTGAGAGGCCTAGAAATTTTAGAGAAGTCTTTAATAAACCTCCTATAGAAACCAGCATGACCAAGGAAACTTCTTATACCTTTGATATCTTTAGGACACGACATCTTTTCAATAGCATCTACTTTAGTTTTTTCAACTTCAGTACCTCTTTCAGGAATTTTATGCCCCAAGACAATACCTTCATTAACCATAAAGTGGCACTTCTCCCAATTCAAGACAAGATTAGTTTCTTCACATCTCTGTAAAACTCGATCAAGGTTGCTTAAGCAATCATCAAAAGAAGTTCCGTAAACGGAGAAATCATCCATGAAAACCTCAACAATCTTTTCACAAAAGTCAGAGAATATAGCAGTCATACATCTTTGAAAGGTAGCAGGTGCATTGCATAAACCAAAAGGCATACGTCTATAAGCAAAGGTACCGAAAGGGCAAGTAAAAGTGGTCTTTTCCTGATCATCTTTTGACACAGGTATTTGAGAAAAACCAGAATAACCATCTAGAAAGCAAAAATGTGTATGTTTGGATAGTCTTTCTAGCATTTGATCAATAAAAGGTAGAGGGTAATGATCTTTTCTAGTAGCTTTATTTAATTTGCGAAAATCAATTACCATTCTATAACCTATAACAATTTTTTGTGGGATCAATTCATTCTTATCATTAGGAACAACAGTAATACCTCCCTTCTTAGGGACACAATGAATAGGACTTACCCATCTACTATCAGCAATAGGATAAATTATACCTGCCTCCAGAAGCTTTAGTATTTCATTTCTTACCACTTCTTTCATCTTAGGATTTAACCGTCATTGGTGATCAACAACTGGTTTAGCATCATGCTCCAAATTAATTTTGTGCTGACATAAAGTGGGACTAATGCCCTTAAGATCATCAAGAGTATATCCAATAGCAGCACGGTGCTTCTTCAGAGTTTTCAATAATCTCTTTTCTTCATGCTCTGAAAGGTTAGCACTAATAATAATATGATATATCTTCTTTTCATCAAGATAAGCATATTTCAAAGTATCAAGTAATTGTTTAAGCTCAAACACAGGATCACCCTTAGGTGGAGGAGGATCCCCAAGGATTTCAACAGGCAAATTGTGTTTCAAAACAGGCCCTTGATTAAAGAATATTTTATCTATTTCCCTTCTTTCATTCATAAACATATCATTTTCATGGTCTAGCAAATATTGTTCTAAGGGATCAGTAGGAGGCACGGCAATAGAAGCAAGACCAATAATTTCATCCTTACTAGGCAATTCTTTATCATGGGGTTGTCTACGAAATTTAGAGAAACTAAAATCATGAGACATATCCCCTAAACCAACAGTAACAATATCTTTCTCGCAGTCTATCTTAGCATTAACGGTATTCAAGAAGGGTCTACCAAATATAATGGGACAAAAGTCATCTTGTGGGGAAGCAAGAACAAGAAAATTAGTAGGGTATTTTATTTTCCCACACAAGACTTCAACATCTCTAACAATCCCAATTGGCGATATAGTATCTCTATTGGCAAGCTTAATAGTAGCATCAATATCTTCTATCTCAGCAGGTGCAATATCATTCATAATTTCTTTATATAAAGTAAAAGGAATTGCACTCACACTAGCACCCACATCACATAAGCCATGATAACAATGATCTTCTATTTTAACAGAAACAACAGGCATGCCAACAACGGGTCTATGTTTATCCTTAATATCGGGTTTAGCAATTCTAGTAGCTTCATCACAGAAATAAATAACATGCCATTCAATATTATCAACCAAGAGATCTTTAACCATAGCAATACTAGGTTCAACTTTAATTTATTCAGGGGGTGTAGGTGTTCTAGTATAACTCTGTAACATCCCCAGAATCACACTACAGTAATCTCCCCTTAATACTGGCCATGTCATCATGATCACTATGCCATCTGACACTTGCCCAAAAATCAAAGTCAATTTCCAATTTAAATTGTATGGCAAAAATTTACTTTCTCTGTCATGCAATTAAAATAGTTCATCCTATGGCAAATAATCCCTGAATATTTGTCATGTTGAAACCAACATTTTTGGAATTTCCAAATTGCCCTGGGAATTTATTTTCTGGCCCAGCAGCGTTTTAAATGGCCTTTTCATTTTCAAAAAAATGCTTGGACAACTCCTGTTGCCCCCAAACTTTTTGTGCCATCCCAGTTTATTGTCAAGTAATTTTGTGCCAAGTCTCACTCTTAGAAGAAATCATTTGCTAGCTCAATTAAATTCAACCTGAGCTTTCTTTTATTTCCAGAAAAGAAAAGGAAGAAAACCTCCTATGCTCCCTTCGGCCCACTGGCTATAGTGGCTGGAGCCCAGCCCATAGCACCAGCCATCGTTCCCCTCCTCCGTGTCGACGCCACGGGCACCGAGCTCAATCTCGTCGGCTGGATCATCAACGCGTGCCGCTACAGAGGCTCTGGCAGGGTAGATAAGCTCCCCCTCGATCGATCGACCTAACCCTAGCGCCACCTTTTCCCTCTCCCTCCCCATTCTCGATCTGGACGCGCAACCGAACGAAGCCATCTCCGTCGCGGCCACCGGCCAGCCTAGGCCACCTGGAAGGCGTCCAGGAGGACCGCCACTGCCGCCTGCTTCCTCCCCGAGCCCCACGTCGAGCCAGGCCGCCTCGTAGGCTCCCCACCGCCGCCGTCTTCTCTGCGGGCGCGCTTCTCTGCCCCGGCCACATCTCCTCGACCGGCGCCTCCCCGACCTCCCCGCGCACACCAACCACCTCCCAGTGAGCTCCTCTCTCGACCCCCACTTTCCCCTCGTCGAATCCGTCGCCATGGGCCGTCGTAGCCGCTGCATCGGAGCTCTTTGTAAGCTCGTGCACGCGCCCGCCCGTGCTAACCGTGCCGCGCCCGCGCCCCCTTGGCCGCTCCTGCCTGCGTCCGCCTCTGTCCACCTGCGCCGCGCCCGTGCCCTGCTGCTGCTCCTGTACTGCATGCTGCTGCCGCTGCTGTCCACCGCTACCACCGCTCGCTGCCGCCCTTGCCTCCCAGCGCCGGCTGGCTCTGACCACCGTGCGCTGTGTGTGTTGTGTGCGTGCGTGCAGTGTGTGTGTGGTGTGTGCGTGCAGTGTGTGTGCATTGAGTGTGGCCGCGCCCACCTTCGGCCGCGTCCACCTCTGGCCTCGCCCGGCTTCGGCTGCCGCTAGTCTCTGCTCCGCTGGCTGTTGCTCTCTGCTCGCTGCACTGCTGCTACTCTGCCTGTACTGCTGCTGCTATAGTAACTGAATGTTACTGTTGCACTAGCTAGCTTTGCCGCTGCTGCATTGATTAGCTGTCTAGACAGCCCCTAAACAACATCTAAACAACTGATAACATGAGTAAAAATAATATGGGTTGAAAATATACTTGACAAACTCCATTTTACTCCACTGGACCAAATCCATTTGTTGCACGGATTAAATCCTATAAAAATCACAAAATCCTATGTTCGTATATTTTTAACAGTTTCTGAAATTAACATCAGGTGGCACTTTTCAAGCAAAGTTTTGATTAACCAAATGAACTCTAACAATGATGTAATTGATACCATCTTGTAGATCGCAGAAAAATTCTCATGATTGATATAAGTCACAAAATCATAGGATGTACAGAACAATAGCTATAGCCTCCGGAAAACAGCTAAGTAATGTTCAAAAACTGAGCAATCCTCAGACTTGGCCAATTTTCAGGAATTCCAAATAACTGTTTAATTCTTCGGAAATTCATAGAAAATAATCTGTAGCTCGGATCGAAAAACTTTCTACATGAAAGTTGCTCAGAACAACGAAACGAATCCGAATATGCCTTCCTCATACCTGTCACATGCCTCTAGCATGATGAACATGGAACCTTTCCCTCCGGTTCATCTGTCTGACAGATGCCTGACACCAGGAAAATATTCCCAGATATGTTCCCGCTCCGTCTGTAGCACTTAACGTTGCACTAGGGCACCCCCTGCACTGCGTATTACCATGCCTTGCTATGTGATTGCTTTTGTTGCCGTGTATTTATCTGTTTCTTCCCCCTCTTCTCTCTCGCTAGATCCCGGTACCGATGTAGTCCTAGAGACCGACGTAGCCCCGGAGACCGGCTACACTGCTGACGACCCTTCTCTTGCCGCTAAGCTTCTAGGCAAGCACCCCCCCTTGAACATGCCTATATCGCCTATTCGTTCTCCCTCCTGCTTGCATTAGAATTTACTACTGCTTTGAGTTATTCTATTCTGATGCATAGCTTGTTTATTGTAACCTGCTATTGATACCTTACCTGCTTATCCTAAACTGCTTAGTATAGGCTGGATAGAGACCCACCAGAGACCGCACTTTGACCCAGTTGCCCCCGCTGGATTCTCAGATGACTCGATCAACGTGATCGACAACCAGGCCCCGGCACCGCACATCACCCCCCTAGTTGTACGACACTGCAGTGTTATTATCGAGTGCCGAGGGTGTTACCTCGTTTAGCACTTCTGATGTTAACTCTGTAGAGTAGCTATTCGGTCATGGTCATCGAGGGTGATTCCTCCTTCACCACTCCCGATAACAACACCGTCGTACAACACCTCAAGTGTGAACCTCGAGGGTGATTCCTCCTAAGTTCACCTTGACGACTACATTAGGTGGAATCCATCGAGGGTGATTCCTCAGGTTTCCCCCTAGTGATTGGACACACGGTTACTTTGACTTAACACAGAACCATGATGACATCGGGTCGGCCCTGAGGGGTACCCACGAGTAATGTGGAGTCAGGTTGACCTAGAGGGTACCCGAGAGATAAATACGAGGCGTGGTCGGGCATTCTTAGTCCTTGCCGCAAGTCCTCGAGACGGGGCGACGGGGTCACATCGATCGTGAGTCTCTGCTCGTTACCGCACGCTACCAATACACTAACGATTTAGATATTTGATCTGAGTGGGCCTCTGGCCCGATAGCACTAACCATCACGCGGGAATAAGTATGGGCACTCTGTGTTGTACGTTTCTTCCGAAAGCTTTGTCAGACGTCCAGTTCAGCATAGCGGGATGGACAGACCGGCACCATCCAGGACGGAGGTGGTGCCTGGCTTCACCGTGTGTGCAACGACCCGAAGTGCACAGGGCGATGGCCCAAGACCCCTGAGCGCTTAGGATATAGACCGACGGGGACCTCTCTACTGAGCCTAGGTAGGACTACGGCGTGTCGTTTGGCCGAGGCCGGGCATGACCCAGAAAAGTGTGTCCGGCCGAAGTTAAGCGAGCGTGGTGGGTAAGTTGGTGCACCCCTGCAGGGAAGAACTAATCTATGCATAGCCGGATCCTCGGTAATGGACACTCGGAGTTGTATCCTGATCGATACAACTAGAACTAGATACTTGAGATGAGATTTGGATATTAGGGCTCTGGGATTGCTTTCTCGCAGGGAGTCGAGGAAGGATCTCTGGCCGAGGTTGATAACACTACTACTATGGCTCTGGGATTGCTTTCTCGCAGGGAGTCAAGGAAGCATCTCTGGCCGATGTTGATAACACTACTACTATGGCTCTGGGATTGCTTTCTCACAGGGAGTCGAGGGAGGATCTCTGGGTGAGGTTGATTACACTACTATTACTTTATATTATGTTTTTTTGTTCTCTTCTAAATGTTGCAAGATGCTCGAAGATGCTTGAAGAGGCTTGAAGATGCTAGTCTTCGATAGGACTAGGCCTTCTCTCTATTCTGGCATTTCTGTAGCCCAGTCCACATATACAGCCTTTCTTTGATAATGTTGCATATGTAGTGTAGATCCTTGCTTGCTGAGTACTTCGGATGAGTACTCATGGTTGCTTTCCTTCCTCTTTTTCCCCATACCCGATTGATGCGACCAGGTGACGGAGCCCAGGAGACAGCTGCTCCCGCCGGCGATCACTACTACTACCCCGAGTGTGGCTCTTACCATGATTTGGCTGACGACCAGGAGTAGGATCGGAGGGTCCCAGGCAGGAGGCCTGCGCCTTTTCGATCGTAGCTTTTGTTTTACCCCGCCTTTTTAAAGGCTTATCTATTTTATCTTTTATATCTGTACTCAGATATCTGATGCTTCCGCTGACGCTTGTAAGTGAGCTTATGTATTCGAGCCCTCGAGGCCCCTGGCTTGTAATATAAAGCTTGTATGACTTTATTTATGTTTTAGAGTTGTGTTGCGATATCTTCAAGTGAGTCCTTAGGCTTGATCGTGTGCATTTGCGTGTATGGTTAGTGCACGATTGAGCTGGGGGCATCACAAACTCTTATGAACCACAGTTGAAGCTTTAGCATGCTCCTTTATTCAAACAGGAAAAGGTGGGTTCTCAATATAAGCAGTAGGAACAATAGGATCAACATTATAAGTAATAGTTTCTTCTTCAACTTTAATAGGTTCAACTATTTTAACTTCAATGGGAGGATGATATTTAAACCACTTCTCCTTAGGGAGATCAACATGAGTAGCAAATGATTCATAGAAAGAAGCTACTATCTCAGAGTCAAGTCCATATTTAGTGCTAAAATCACGAAAAGCCTCGGTATCCATAAAATATTTAACACAATCAAACTTAAGGTTTATACCTGACTCTTTACCTTCGTCGAGTTCCCAATCTTCAGAGTTGCGTTTAGTTCTTTCCAATAAATCCTATTTGAATTCAATATCCTTCTTCATAAAAGAACCAGTACAAGAAGTATCGAGCATGGATAAATCATTATGAGAAAGCCGAGCATAAAAATTCTGAATAATAATTTCTCTTGAGAGCTCATGATTGGGGCATGAATATAACATTGACTTAAGCCTCCCCCAGGCTTGAGCGATACTTTCTCCTTCACGAGGCCAAAAATTATATATATAATTCCGATCACGATGAACCAGATGCATAGGATAAAACTTCTGATGAAATTCCAATTTCAATCGATTGTAGTTCCAAGTCCCAATATCATCGCATAGCCTATACCATGTCAATGCCTTCTCCTTCAAATATAAAGGAAAGACCTTCTTCTTGACTTCATCCTCGGGCAAACCTGCAAGCTTAAATAATCCACAAACTTCATCCACATAGATTAGATGCATGTCAAGATGTAGTGTTCCATCTCCTGTATAAGGATGAGCTAGCAGTTTCTCTATCATACCCGAAGGAATTTCATAATAAATATTTTCAGTAGGTGCAGTAGGTTGAGGGGTAACTCTTTGCTCTTCCGGTCGGGGTGAAGATACCCCAAACAAAACCCTCAAAGGATTATTTTCCATAGTAAAAAGTAACAGTAAATTTCAGCACACTATATAAATGTTTCCTTACCAAATTCCACTTACCAAAGGAGCTTCACTCCCCGGCAACGGAGCCAGAAAAGAGTCTTGATGACCCACAAGTATAGGGGATCTATCGTAGTCCTTTCGATAAGTAAGAGTGTCGAACCCAATGAGGAGCAGAAGGAAATGACAAGCAGTTTTCATTAAGGTATTCTCTACAAGCACTGAAATTATGGGTAACAAATAGTTGTGTGATAAGATAATTCGTAACGAGTAACAAGTAACAAAAGTAACTAAGGTGCAGCAAGGTGGCCCAATCCTTTTTTAGCAAAGGACAAGCCTGGACGAACTCTTATATAAAGCAAAGCGCTCCCGAGGACACATGGGAATTGTTGTCAAGTTAGTTTTCATCATGCTCATATGATTCATGTTCGTTACTTTGATAATTTGATATGTGGGTGGACCGGTGCTTGGGGGCTGCCCTTCCTTGGACAAGCCTCCCACTTATGATTAACCCCTCTCACAAGCATCCGCAACTACGAAAGAAGAATTAAGATAAATCTAACCATAGCATGAAACATATGGATCCAAATCAGCCCCTTAAGAAGCAACGCATAAACTAGGGTTTAAGCTTCTGTCACTCTAGCAACCCATCATCTACTTATTACTTCCCAATGCCTTCCCCTAGGCCCAAATCATGGTGAAGTGTCATGTAGTCGATGTTCACATAACACCACTAGAGGAAAGACAGCATACATCTCATCAAAATATCGAACGAATACCAAATTCACATGATTACTTATAACAAGACTTCTCCCATGTCCTCAGGAACAAACGTAACTACTCACAAAGCATGCTCATGTTCATGATAAGAGGAGTATTAACTATCATTAAGGATCTGAACATATGATCTTCCACCGAATAAACCAACTAGCATCAACTACAAGGAGTAATCAACACTACTAGCAACCCACAGGTACCAATCTAAGGTTTTGAGACAAAGATCGGATGCAAGAGATGAACTAGGGTTTGAGAGGAGATGGTGCTGGTGAAGATGTTGATGGAGATTGGCCCCCTCTCGATGAGAGGATCGTTGGTGATGATGATGGCTTCGATTTTCCCCTCCCGGAGGGAAGTTTCCCCGGCAGAACAGCTCCGACGGAGCCCTAGATTGGTTCTGCCCAGGTTCCGCCTCGAGACGGAGGCGCTTTGTCCCGAAAGCTTCCTTCTGATTTTTTCCAGGGCAAAAGACACCATATAGCAGAAGATGGGCATCGGGGGTCTGCCAGGTGGCCCACAAGACCGGAGGGCCCGCCCTCCACCCTTGTGGATGGCTAGTGGTCCCCCTCTGGTGCTTTCTTCGCCCAATATTTTTTATTAATTCCAAAATGACTCTCCGTGAAGTTTCAGGACTTTTGGAGTTGTGCAGAATATGTCTCTAATATTTGCTCCTTTTCCAGCCCAGAATTCCCGCTGCCGGCATTCTCCCTCTTCATGTAAATATTGTAAAATAAGAGAGAAAAGGCATAAGTATTGTGATATAATGTGTAATAACAGCCCATAATGCAATAAATATTAACATAAAAGCATGATGCAAAATGGACATATCAGACGTCGCGCTGGCCGGCTCGACGCGGGCGACGGGCTGTGAGAGAGCAGAGGAGAGTTATGGCGCGGGTGGCGGCTAGCGGAGCAAGACGACGGCCAGCGCAGACACAGTGCGGGCACAGGTGGCACAGTGCCCTGGTGCGGTGACTCTTCCACCATACAATGGACAATCATTCTCCCCCGGAGTCATGCCCTGGGTGGCCCCTGTGTCACCCTGTGACACCTGCCACCGTCGTGGCCAAACTAAACTATCCCAAACGGGGACGCTGGCAAAATATCTCAATTGGGCTCACAGGATTATCGTCGTCTACCTGATCAGGATAGCACGCACACATAACCCTCCCTCTTTGGTGGTATCGACAAAAGAGCACGAGGCCAGACCAAGTCAAGGCCGTCCCATACCAGCAAATGTGGCTGCACGGATAAGTCCGGATAGGTGGCTCTCGATCAACCAATTAAGTTTGGTTTTTAACAAGTACTTAACAAGCATGGATGTTAAGCATGAACAATTTAACTTGGCAGTAACTATACACCAAAGTAAATTACTATGAATTTCACATGTTAAAATAATGCATATAATTCAATTAAATAACCAACACTATTGAAATGCTACATGAAATGGATGTCATGGCTTGCCTTGCTCTGTTGGGTTGTCCACAAACTCCTGGGCTTCAAAATCAAAAGGATTTCCTTCTGAAAATATTTAAAAAATGCAAAGGAAAATGTCACATAACACTATTCTGTTCACCAGAAATTCTATGAACATGAGAAAATTATCAAAATTTACTAGAAAATAGAAGAGCTCAAGACAAACCCAATGCAAAAATAATCAATTGATTTGGACTTATGGATAAAAAGTTATTGATGGTCAGAGCTACTGGTCAAATCAGGAATAAATGCAGGAAATAGAAAATCCAGCAGAGGGCCACGTCGAAGGCGTATTTTGCCAGGGTGCCTCCACTTAACGCTTCGGCGCACGCGGACGAGCTACTGACGAGCGGGCCCCGCTGTCAGATTTGAAAGGGGAGAGAGAGAACAGAGAGCTGCGGCTCTCCAGCGATGGTTGCCGGCGATGTAGTCGACGGCGAGGTCGGGAAAGGGCTAGGATGGAACGAGCGCTTGGAGGCAAACACGTATGTACCCGCAGCTTCGCGAGATATGGCCAGACGACGTCGTCCCCTTCCTCTCCGGCGGCGGCGGCGCTCGGGTGTCGTCGGAGACGTCGATTCCAGCGAAGATTCGGTCGGGCAAGAGGTCGGGCGTGGTCAGTGGAGTGAGATGAGCTCGATGGTGGAGTCGGAGAAGGCTGGGGAGTAGTAGAACGGCAAGGTGGCTGGGCTCGGGTGGCGGCGGATCTCCGGCGAAATGTGAGGCCAGAGGGTCTCTCGGCCTTGGCTCGCTACCAGGGAGCTCGATTAGGAGCGGAGGGAGATCGATGAAGAGCTAGGAGGGCCGGGCACGGCTTTATATAGACGAGGGGCGAAGTCTCTGGAGCGGCGAGGTTCAGGATACGTCGCCGGCGCCAGGACGTCGCGCTGGCCGGCTCGATGCGGGCGACAGGACGGGAGAGAGCAGAGGAGAGTTATGGCGCGGGTGGCGGCTAGCGGAGCAAGACGACGGCCAGTGTAGCCATAGTGCGGGCACGGGCGGCACAGTGCCCGGGTGCGGTGGCGGCCGTCGAGGAGGATTCCGGCGAGGGGAGGCTTCGGGAGCGAGGTACATGGACGGCATCGATGACGTCGGCACCTCCAGACATCAAAAGACAGTGTGAGGCCACTGGAATGACCTCGACAGACACGAGCGAGGTGCAGAGCGCGCGTACTGGCAGGCCAGTACCGTGGTCACCACGGTGTCTGGTGTCTAGAGGTCGTGCAAGTCCAGCGCACCATGTCTAGCGTGTTCTCCCTTGGTCAGTTAGTCCCTCTGCACTCTTGGTTCGGCCATATACAGACTGAATTGAAGTGTAGCTTCAGCTATAATTTCTGACAGAAACTTTGAGAGGGATCTGGAGAAGAGGTGAGTTGGAGATTGAGCCAGAAAAGATGTCTGGAGTTATCTACTATGGAAGGACTCCAAACTGGGCAAATTTGAAAGGATTTCATCAAGATTTGAGAGTAGTTCATGTACAACTGCTGTACTGAACCAGAAACCTAGATGAGCTTGTGGTACCCATCTGGTTGATCTGCTGGAGCTGAATTTTGGTGTGTGAGAGTTATTTGGTGGATAGAAGATGTAATTAAAATTTCAGCTCAATTGAATACCTCTAGCTAGTACTTCCTTCACAGAGGTTTGAATTGAGCAGAAACTTATCAGAATATTGCTGCTGAAAATTTGTACTGGACAAGATGATATTTTTGGATATGGTGGCAAGATAGGTTCCCTAGTATCTTAGGGATTTATCTGAAAATTAACTGAGTTGAGGAAATATAGGTTGCTTCACAAATGGCCAGTGCTATCCAGAAGGCAAATGGAATTTTCTAGGCAAACTTTTATACTGGACCATGAAATGTTTTTGAAGATTGTGGGAGTAGATGATGACAAGAAGCTGTGGGATTAATTTGGGATTTTTCTGGTCATCAAAATTATAGGTTGCTTCATAACCCATAGTGATGACAGATTTTTTCAAAGGAAGAAAATGAATATATGGGAAAGATTGAGAATTGGAATTTGATCCAAAAGATGAGTAGCAAGGTTTTGGCAAGATTTTGATGGCTTTGGATCACTTAGGGAAATATGCAAAGGTTTCACAAGTCCAAAGTCAACTGAAAAGGGTTCACAAGCTATCCGAATTGCAAATAAAACCAAAAAGATTTTGAAAAGAAAAGGTTGCCAAAAACCAGGGTGTCACATGCAATCACGTAACATGTTTTACGGTGAACATGTTGACATTATGCGCCATAATTATGAGATGATTTAGAGTTAGCATGGCGTCTTCTTGCCCTAGTCGGGCGCACAATTTGTGCAGAAAAAAATATCAACATATATCACTGAATTCATTCAGTACTTGCAACATCGGGACCTTAAAGAAAGGAGAGGAAGCACGAGCTGAAAAGAACAAAAATGGCCGTTTCAAATGGCGACATATTGTCGTACACACAAAGAGGAAAAACAACACCTATTGGGCAAACAATAATCGTCACTGTGAGGCATGCCGAGACCATAGACGCTAAAGCTGGCATGGTAATTTTAGTCGATCAAGTTAGTCATCCTGTGAAAATTAATCAATCAATCAGTAATTTTAGTCGAATAATTAGTGGTGTTCAATTGTACGTGGGCATGGCTTCTGTGTAGTGGCTAGAAGAGCAGAAGGGGAAGACAATGCTATACACTAACTGGATTGGCAATAACCTCGTCGTCGCAACCGCAAGAAAAATTGAATGTGATCAGGAGAAGGAGCTCGTGCGAAGGACGGGCGATAGAAATAAGTCGGGCATAAGGGAAGCAGAAGAAAACCAGTTTGCTCTTAGGTAGGCGAATGAAGTATACTTCGGGGACGAGAAGAGAGATGAGTAAGTGAGAGTCTGGGGTCGACGGTGTGGATCGGTGGAAAGGTAGATAATATAAATATGACGACGATGGATGCTGCGTGTTTTCATCAAATTACTTGAGGACCACTGCCATTCTTCTTGTTCTTATCCCTTTGTATAGTATCCCCTATAACCGATGTGTGATGCCTCCATGATATTCCATTGCTCGCCCTTTTCTTTATGTTACACCCTCAGGGTGTGGCCATGTGCTCTCCATGTTTAAAGTAGAGCGTTAGTGTGGCCACATGGCACGGCCTACGCAGTACATGTATGCACCCAACCACGTCTATGATGATCATCACACGAGTATCTTTGGGAATGCGTCCATGAGGACATGCTGTAGTGAGCAATCGTTGCATTTGGCACTTGTCCAAATCTTGCATTCCCAAGGAACCACATGTGACGCCCCCGGCCCAATCGTGCACTAATCATACACGCAAATGCACACGATCAAGCCTAAGGACTCACGGGAAGATATCACAACACAACTCTAAAACATAAATAAAGTCATACAAGCTTTATATTACAAGCCAAGGGCCTCGAGGGCTCGAATACATAAGCTTGCGTACAAGCATTAGCGGAAGAATCAGATATCTGAGTACAGATATGAAACAGAAACAGAAAGGCCTTTAGAAAGGCGGGGCAAAATAAAACACTATGATCGAAAGGCGAAGGCCTCCTGCCTGGGACCCTCCGATCCTACTCCTGGTCGTCAGTCAACTCGTAGTAGTATCCATCCTCTGGGTAGTAGTAGTAGTCGATCGTCGGCGGGGGTAGCTGTCTCAGTGGGCTCCGTCCTCTGGTCACGACAAACTGATATGGGGAGAAAAGGAAAACAAAGCAACCGTGAGTACTCAGAAGTACTCAGCAAGCAAGGATCTACACTACATATGCAACATTTTCAAAGGGAAGCTGTATATGTGGACTGGGCTGCAGAAATGCAAGAATAGAGAGAAGGCCTAGTCCTATTGAAGACTAGCATCTTCAGCGGTCTTGCAGAAATAGAAGAGGGTAGAACAGTACAATATAATGTAGTAGTATCGTTAAGTCTCATCCTCACCCAGAGATCCTTTCTCGACTCCCTACGAGAAAGCAATCCCAGAGCCATACAGTCATCAACCTCGTCCGGAGATCCCTTCTCGACTCCCTGCGAGAAGCAATCCCAGAGCCTCATATCCAAATACCCAGTTCTAAAATTGTATCAATCAGGATACAACTCCGAGTGTCCTTTACCGTAGGACAGGCTATCGATAGAAGTTTTCTTCCCTGCAGGGGTGCACCAACTTACCCAACACGCTCGATTAACTCTGGCCAGACACACTTTCCTGGGTCATGCCCAGCCTCGGCCAAACGACACATCGCAACCCTACCTACAGCTCAGCAGAGAGGTCCCCGCCGATCTACATCCTAAGCGCAAGGGGGTCTTGGCCATCGCCCCTCACCCTCCGGGTCGTTGCGCACATGGCTCAGATCCAAGCACCACCGCAATGGCGCCAATCACTCCATGCCGCACTGCTGAACTGGACGTCTGACAGAGCTTTCGGCTGATGCATACGATGCAGAATGCCCATACTATGCCCACGTGATGGTTAGTGCTATCAGACCAGAGGCCTGCTCGGATCAAATATCCAAATCGTTAGTACCTTGGGCTTGCGGACAACGAGCAGAGACTCACGAAAGATGTGACCCCGTCGCCCCGTCTCGAGGACTTGCTGCAAGGGTTAAGAATGCCCGGCCGCGCCTCGTATTCATCACTCGGGCACCATACAGGCAACCCGTCATCACATCACACGCGGGTACCCCTCAGGGTCGACCCGCCTTTCCAAGTAACAATAGTACAGTCCAAGTATCCGTGTGTCTATAACATCAGGGGAATCCGAGGTATCACCCTCGTTGGATTCCTACTCGATGTATCCGTCAAGGTGAACTCGGAGGAATCACCCTCGCTGGGTTCACACTTGAGGTGTTGTACAACGGCGTAGTTATCAGAAGCGGTGAAGGAGGAATCACCCTCGATGACCACGACCGAATAGCTACTCTACAGAGTTAACATCAGAAGTGCTACACGAGGTATCACCCTCGGCACTCGATAGTAACGCTGCAGTGTCGTTACAACTAAGGGGGTGATGTGCGGTGTCGGGGCCTGGTCTTCAATCCCGTTGATCGGGTCTTCAGATAATCCAGCGGGGCAGTCGGGATAAGTGGGGTCACTAATAGGTCTCTACCCAGCCTATACTAAGTAGTTTAGGTTATGCAGGTAATTATCAACAGCAGGTTACAGTAAACAGGCTATGCATCAGAATAGGTAAAGCAGTAGCAGCAGCAATTCTAATGCAAGCATGAGAAAATAGAATGGGCGATATCGGTATGCTCAAGGGGGGGGGGGCTTGCCTGGTTGCTCGGCGGCAAGGGCAAGGTTGTCAATGGTGTCTTCGGTCTCCGGAGCTGCGTCGGTCTCGGGGACGACGTCGGTGTCGGGGGCTACCGGGAGAGAAGAGGGGGAGGAAACAGTAAATACTAAGCATACAAGTGCATGCCATGTCAATAAGCAGAGCTAGCGGTGTGTCCTAACGTATGCTTACACGTCACCGAGGAAGGGGGAATCCATCCGGGAATGTTTTCCCGGTTCCGGACATTTGTCAGACAGATGATCGGAGGGGAACGGTTGCATGTTCGGATAGTTAGGGACGTGTGGCGGACGAACGGACCGCGTACTCGGATTCGTCTCATCGTTCTGAGCAACTTTCATGTACAAAGTTTTTCGATCTGAGCTACGGATTATTTTATATGATTTTCTAAAGTTTAAAACAATTTCTGGGATTTAATTAATTATTTAAATTAGAATTATCCGAAACAGTGATTGCTGACGTCAGCATGATGTCAGGACCAGTGGGTCCCACCTGTCATACTCTGTTAGGTTTAATTAGGGTTTAGCTAATTAATTACTTATTAATTAAACTAACTAATTAATTAGACTAATTAAATAGGATTCATTAACTTAATTAATTTACTAATTAATTAATTAATTATTTATTTTATTAACTATTTTTTTTTAAATAACAGGGACGTAGGCCCCGGCTGTCATTGGCCAGAGGGGCCTAACGGGCGCGGGCGGTTCGGGCGCAGGGGCGCTGGTGCGGGTGCGCGTGTGCGTGCCCGAGGCCACCAGGGGGTGCGGCGAGGCGCGCGCAGCCGTGGCCGGAGAAGGCGGCAGGCGATGGCGCGGGGAGGGGCTGGCAGGAGCGGGCCGCAGCCGCTGCGGAGCAGCGCCGGGCGAGCAGCGGCGCTAGGCGAGGCCGTGGCCGGAGCGGCGTGGGGCGCAGAGGCAGAGGTAGGCGCGGCGAGCAGGGGCGGCGCGCGGGCGGTCGGCGAGCGTGGCGGAGTAGAGGCGAGGAGAACGCGCGCGGCAGCAACGGTTGCGGCCGCGGGCGGCGGTGAGCCGCAGCTTTGTTTAAATCATTTAATTATTTTAGTTAACATTGCTGCTAATTTTATATTTGCCTAGGGATTATTTGCAACATGATGTACATTTTAGTTTTCAAACTTGAACAACTTTTATTTTCCACTTTGATTTAAATTTGAATTTTTAGTTAGGATTTGAAATGCAATATAATGCTAATGATGGTCATGCACTGCTAAGCATGATGACATGGCATAATCAAGGGTGATTACTGTAGTTAACCACCGGGGGTGTTACAAATCTCCTCTACTAACAAGAATTCTCGTCCCGAGAATTAAGAGGTAGAAGGAAAAAGTTCGGGGTATTCCGCACGAATATTATCCTCGCGTTCCCAAGTGGCTTCATCTTCAGTATGATTTGACCACTGTACTTTGAGGAACTTGGTAACCTTCTGACGGGTTCGACGTTCAGCTTCATCGAGGATGCGGATCGGATGCTCCTTATATGAAAGATCATCATGCAATTCGAGCATTTCGTGATCCACAGCTCGGTGCGGAGATTCCTTGAAGCATTGACGAAGTTGCGACACATGGAAGACGTCGTGGATATGAGAGAATTGCGGCGGTAACTCCAATTTATATGCCACCTGACCACGTCTAGCAATAATGCGGAAAGGACCAATGTAGCGTGGAGCTAGCTTGCCCTTGATTCCGAAACGGTGAGTGCCCTTCATAGGAGTGACACGTAGATAAGCTTGATCACCAGGTTGATAAGTGAAACCCCATCGTTTGCGATCATAGTTGCTCTTCTGGCGGTCCTGAGCCGCCTTGAGATTTTCCCGGGGGATTCGAACTTGTTCTTCGGCGTGTTGAATAATATCCGGACCCACGAGCGGTCGTTCCCCAGTTTCTGACCAATTCAGAGGGGTTCGACACTTACGTCCATAGAGTACTTCGAAGGGGGCCATTTTCAAGCTGGCTTGATAGCTATTGTTATAAAAGAACTCGGCATACGGGAGAGATTCTTCCCATTTCTTGCCAAAAGAAATAACACAAGCCCGAAGCATGTCTTCAAGCACTTGATTGACTCGTTCGACTTGGCCTTGAGATTGAGGGTGATAAGCTGAACTCTAGGTAATATGAGTTCCCATAGCTATTTGGAAACTTTCCCAGAATTTGGAAGTGAAAAGGCCGCCACGGTCCGAACTGATCTCCTTCGAAATACCGTGGAGTGAAACAATTCTGGAGATATACAACTCTGCTAACTGACTAGCAGTGATAGTTTCTTTGACAGGCAGAAAGTGTGCAACTTTAGAGAGTTGGTCGACGACGACAAGAATAGCATCGTGACCCTTCTGTGACCTGGGAAGTCCTGTAATGAAATCCATCTGAACCTTATCCCATTTCCATAGAGGAATAGGAAGTGGTTGCAGAATTCCAGCAGGCTTCTGATGTTCTGCTTTAACGCGACGACACACATCACATTCAGCAACATAGCGAGCAATGTCCTGCTTCATTTTAGACCACCAGTACCTTTGACGGAGATCACGATACATCTTGGTGCTACCCGGATGAATAGACAGCGGGGTATCATGTGCCTCCTTCATGACCTTGTCGGTCATAAGCTCGAAGCGAGGTACGACAATGCAGTTTCTGAAATACAAGGTTCCATCTTCAGACAGCGAGAAATCCCTGTACTTTACAAGGTGAAGGTATTTCTTCATCAGATCAACTTCAGCATCTTTAGCTTGCGCATTCTTAACAGCTTTCTCAAGATCTGGTTATATCACAAGGTTATTAAGAGAACCCTGTGGAACAATACACAGATTCTGCTTGCGCAGTTCTTCATAAAGACGAGGTTGAGCTCGCCTAACCATGAGGTTGTCGCAATAGGACTTGCGGCTTAAGGCATCAGCCATCACGTTAGCCTTGCCAGGGGTATAGGACATACCCAAATCATAGTCCGCAATGGCCTCCATCCATCTTTGCTGACGGAGCTTTAGAGAAGGTTGAGTGAACAAGTACTTCAGACTTTTATGATTCGTGTAGATCTCGCAACGATTACCGAGGAGGTAATGTCGCCACAATTGCAGTGCATAGATCACAGCAGCTAGTTCTAGATCATGTACCGGATAATTCTCTTCATGTGGGCGCAACTGACGAGAGCCATAAGCAATCACTTTACGCTCTTGCATTAGGACACAGCCTAATCCTTCACGGGATGTGTCACAATAGATTACGAAGTCTTTGCGAGAATCTGGAGGAGATAGTACTGGGGCAGATGTCAGCTTGTCCTTGAGTGTCTGGAAACTTTCCTGACATTTTTTTGTCCATTCAAATTTAACGCCCTTGTGAAGCAGATCAGTCAAAGGCTTAGCAATCTTAGAAAAGTTCTCGACAAAACGACGACAATAGCTTGCAAGACCGAGAAAACTTCTCACTTGCTTGACGTTATTCGGAGGAGTCCAGTCATGAATAGCCTGAACTCGTTCTGGGTTAACGGCAATTCGTGGGCAGGTAGTCAAAGAGATTGACGATGATAACACAGATCAGCGAGGGGCAAGGATGGCATTGCCGTTCATGAATTCAATTAACATCTCGGAAGAACTCAAAATGTTGACGCTGAACACGACACATTTTTCCGGGAGATTCCAAAAGTGTCAAATGACGGTAAGCGAGGTATATGATAACTTGGAAAGAAAAGGGTAAACAACCCAATGGAAAGAAAAATGATTATCAGACTAATCAGATCAATGGTAAGGAATTAAGCACAGATATCCAGCTCTCCGGGTGGACGAGAATTACGAGATCCTAAGTGTTGGCGTTAGTAAAATTTTAACCCGAATAGAACAAAGATCAGAGTCCCAGAGTAAAGGTCGAGAAGTAAAAGATACTAATACCACCCAATTGGCGACGTGGGCCCGTAAGCCACACAGCCAAGTTAGTAAAACAATTTTTGGTTACTAGACTCAACTTCGGCCAAGGAGTTGGAAAGGGGGTTCCTACAGGCAGTCGGCTCTGATACCAACTTGTGACGCCCCCGGCCCAATCGTGCACTAATCATACACGCAAATGCACACGATCAAGCCTAAGGACTCACGGGAAGATATCACAACACAACTCTAAAACATAAATAAAGTCATACAAGCTTTAGATTACAAGCCAAGGGCCTCGAGGGCTCGAATACATAAGCTTGCGTACAAGCGTCAGCGGAAGCATCAGATATCTGGGTACAGATATGAAACAAAAACAGAAAGGCCTTTAGAAAGGCGGGGCAAAATAAAACACTACGATCGAAAGGCGAAGGCCTCCTGCCTGGGACCCTCTGATCCTACTCCTGGTCGTCAGTCAACTCGTAGTAGTATCCATCCTCTGGGTAGTAGTAGTAGTCAATCATCGGTGGGGGTAGCTGTCTCAGGGGGCTCCGTCCTCTGGTCGCGACAAACTGATATGGGGAGAAAAGGAAAACAAAGCAACCGTGAGTACTCAGAAGTACTCAGCAAGCAAGGATATACACTACATATGCAACATTTTCAAAGGGAAGCTGTATATGTGGACTGGGCTGCAGAAATGCAAGAATAGAGAGAAGGCCTAGTCCTATCGAAGACTAGCATCTTCAGCGGTCTTGCAGAAATAGAAGAGGGTAGAACAGTACAATATAATATAGCAGTATCGTTAAGTCTCATCCTCACCCAGAGATCCTTTCTCGACTCCCTGCGAGAAAGCAATCCTAGAGCCATACAGTCATCAACCTCGTCCGGAGATCCCTTCTCAACTCCCTGCGAGAAGCAATCCCAGAGCCTCATATCCAAATACCCAGTTCTAAAATTGTATCAATCAGGACACAACTCCGAGTGTCCTTTACCGTAGCACAGGCTATCGATAGAAGTTTTCTTCCCTGCAGGGGTGCACCAACTTACCCAACACGCTCGATTAACTCCGGCCGGACACACTTTCCTGGGTCATGCCCGGCCTCGGCCAAACGAAACATCGCAACCCTACCTACAGCTCAGCAGAGAGGTCCCCGCCGGTCTACATCCTAAGCGTAAGGGGGTCTTAGCCATCGCCCCTCACCCTCCGGGTCGTTGCGCACATGGCTCAGATCCAAGCACCACCGCAATGGCGCCAATCACTCCATGCCGCACTGCTGAACTGGACGTTTGACAGAGCTTTCGGCTGATGCATACGATGCAGAACGCCCATACTATGCCCACGTGATGGTTAGTGCTATCAGACCAGAGGCCTGCTCGGATCAAATATCCAAATCGTTAGTACCTTGGGCTTGCGGTAACGAGCAGAGACTCACGAAAGATGTGACCCCGTCGCCCCGTCTCGAGGACTTGCTGCAAGGGTTAAGAATGCCCGGCCGCGCCTCGTATTCATCACTCGGGCACCATACAGGCAACTCGTCATCACATCACACGCGGGTACCCCTCAGGGTCGACCCGCCTTTCCAAGTAACAATAGTACAGTCCAAGTATCCGTGTGTCTATAACATCAGGGGAATCCGAGGTATCACCCTCGTTGGATTCCTACTCGATGTATCCGTCAAGGTGAACTCGGAGGAATCACCCTCGCTGGGTTCACACTTGAGGTGTTGTACGACGGTGTAGTTATCGGAAGCGGTGAAGGAGGAATCACCCTCGATGACCACGACCGAATAGCTACTCTACAGAGTTAACATCAGAAGTGCTACACGAGGTATCACCCTCGGCACTCGATAGTAACGCTGCAGTGTCGTTACAACTAAGGGGGTGATGTGCGGTGTCGGGGCCTAGTCTTCAATCCCGTTGATCGGGTCTTCAGATAATCCAGCGGGGCAGTCGGGATAAGTGGGGTCACTGATAGGTCTCTACCCAGCCTATACTAAGCAGTTTAGGTTATGCAGGTAATTATCAACAGCAGGTTACAGTAAACAGGCTATGCATCAGAATAGGTAAAGCAGTAGCAGCAGCAATTCTAATGCAAGCATGAGAAAATAGAATGGCCGATATCGTTATGCTCAAGGGGGGGCTTGCCTGGTTGCTCGGCGGCAAGGGCAAGGTTGTCAATGGTGTCTTCGGTCTCCGGAGCTGCGTCGGTCTCGGGGACGACGTCGGTGTCGGGGGCTACCGAGAGAGAAGAGGGGGAGGAAACAGTAAATACTAAGCATACAAGTGCATGACATGTCAATAAGCAGAGCTAGCGGTGTGTCCTAACGTATGGTTACACGTCACCAAGGAAGGGGGAATCCATCCGGGAATGTTTTCCCGGTTCCGGACATTTGTCAGACAGATGACCAGAGGGGAACGGTTGCATGTTCGGATAGTTAGGGACGTGTGGCGGACGAACGGGCCGCGTATTCGGATTTGTCTCGTCGTTCTGAGCAACTTTCATGTACAAAGTTTTTCGATCTGAGCTACGGATTATTTTATATGATTTTCTAATGTTTAAAACAATTTCTAGGATTTAATTAATTATTTAAATTAGAATTATCCGAAACAGTGATTGCTGACGTCAGCATGACGTCAGGACCAGTGGGTCCCACCTGTCATACTCTGTTAGGTTTAATTAGGGTTTAGCTAATTAATTACTGATTAATTAAACTAACTAATTAATTAGACTAATTAAACAGGATTAATTAACTTAATTAAATTACTAATTAATTAATTAACTAATTATTTATTTTATTAAATATATTTTTTAACATAACAGGGGCGTGGGCCCCGGCTGTCATTGGCCAGAGGGGCCTAACGGGCGCGGGCGGTTCGGGCGCAGGGGCGCGGGTGCGGGCGCGCGTGTGCGTGCCCGAGGCCACCAGGGGGCGCGGCGAGGCGCGCGCAGCCGTGGCCGAAGGAGGCGGCATGCGATGGCGCGGGGAGGGGCTGGCAAGAGCGGACCGCAGCCGCTGCGGAGCAGCGCCGGGCGAGCAGCGGCGCTAGGCGAGGCCGTGGCCGGAGCGGCGTGGGGCGCAGAGGCAGAGGTAGGCGCGGCGAGCTGGGACGGCGCGCGGGCGGTCGGCGAGCGTGGCGGAGCAGAGGCGAGGAGAACGCGCGCGGCAGCAGCGGTTGCGGCCGCGGGCGGCGGTGAGCCGCAGCGAGCGAGCAGCGTGCGCGAGTGCGGGGCGGCGCGCGGGCGGTGCAGCAGCAGCGTCAGGCGGCGCGCGGCGAGAGGGTACGGGCGAGGCCGCGCGCGGGCGCGGTGCGGGGCCGCGTAGAGGCGAGCCAGAGCGCACGGGGGAGGGGAAAGGGAGGCCGAGGCGCGGCGAGCGGCTACGGGCGCGCGATGGAGGGCGCCGGTGAGCAGGGTCCTAGCGCGCGAAGAGGGCAAGCGGGGACCGGGGCGCGAGGCTGCCGTAGGGACACGAGCGCGGTCGCGGCGGGGGCGAGACAGAGGAGAAGGGGGGCTCACGAGGGGTTGTAGGGCATGGGGCAGTGGTGCTCATGGTGGGGGACGGGGACGACGCGACGCAGGGGAGGAGGCGACGAGTTCCGGCGGCGTCGGGGGCAGCTTCGGGCGACGGCGAGGTCCGGCGACGGTGGCGTGGTGGCGCCGGGGACGCGATCGCCCCGATCCCGGTCTGGATCGGGGGGGGAGAAGCGAACGAGTGGGGGGGGGGGTGGGGTGTCGGTGGGTTAGGATTTGGGCGAGGCAGGGGAGGCCATATAGGCCAGGGGCGAGGGAGTGGGCCGGCCAGCTGGGCCGTGGCCCAGTTGGGCCAGGGGTTTTCTCTTTTTCATTTTTTTCATTTTTTTCATTTTTGTTCTGTTTTCTTTTATTATTTATGTTTTGTATTTTCTTTTTGCACTTGTCCAATTTTGTAAAACATGAATCTTACCCAATTAATTACAGTGCAATTTATCTCACTGCTAGCAAGTGGTTTGGAGCACAAATGTTGTCATACGGATTTTATTTATTTAAAAAGGTATTAAAAAGTGTTGTTTTGTTGTTGTTTCTGTTTGTTTAAATCATTTAATTATTTTAGTTAACATTGCTGCTAATTTTATATTTGCCTAGGGATTATTTGCAACATGATGTACATTTTAGTTTTCAAACTTGAACAACTTTTATTTTCCGCTTTGATTTAAATTTGAATTTTTAGTTAGGATTTGAAATGCAATATAATGCTAATGATGGTCATGCACTGCTAAGCATGATGACATGGCATAATCAAGGGTGATTACTGTAGTTAACCACCGGGGGTGTTACACCACATGTCTCTATCTCTGGTTTCAATGCAAGCTATCGCTCAATCCTGCACACAACATGTTGGCTTTTTGGGGAAAGTGGATGTGTTGTTTTGCAGTGATGTTGCTCGCTATATGTCCTTTTAATACTGATATTCTCTCTCTTCATGTGCGCCCTCTTCTCTTCTAGTATGAAGCTTGTTATCTCAACGCAATATCATAGAAAGATCCAACTTACCATCCCGGCAAATGAAAAATAATAATCGAGACTACCCTAGTTCCGAGGATACTGTGTTTGTAAAATGCCTTGTCAACTTGACATTTTTAAGATCTCTTAGCTTAGAAAAAAGAGAGAACTACAGTGCAAAATGCTAGATTATGATGAGAATACTGATGCAATCATTCTGTCTTGGAGATTGGTACTCAACATGCAATGAACAGAAGCTTCCGGAGGTTCACCGGAAGAAAAACTGCCTTAAAATGCAAGATTGCAACACGACTGACGATTTATGATCTAGTGAGGTCATCCATGATTCTTGTGCATCTAAAGGAGCGGAGTCGTTCTGATGATTTTATTTTCTTGCTTCTGATATGCTCTGATGATTCTCCAAAACAGAATTGGTCATATCATTGTCGCACGTCTCTTGGTCTCGAACGCCCCGCCGCCCCAGAACAACCAGGGAGCTCTTCTTGAAAAAACCCTTCTAACGCGTGATTCTCATGAACCCTTCTAAACCCTAGAACGGACACACTATTCAGAATCACTTGCAGGCTTCATCCCTCCATCATATTACTCACTTATCACCCGCTAACAAGCTCAAGGCCACTAGAACAGGTGTCTGTGTCCCAATGGTCACCTGCAATGCGACCGTCCCTTCTCCTGTTTACCGTTGACTTGATTAAATAACTGATTAATCAGTTGACTAAATATAATCTGCCAGAAATAGTTATTCAGAAATGCCTAACTGATTAATCAGTTGACTCTAAGCCACACTCTCACATTCATCTTTGTATTGAACCCTAAAGTCATTCTCGGTCCCACAAAACGCACGATGCCGTTTTTTGTTGGTTGTTACTTGTTATAGATTATTATCTTCACAAATGAGGAGGGTCCATGTCTGAGTAGCTCCTATCCAAACACGTTGGAGACATGATATAATCATACATTGCATATCATGTCACAAATAACAGAATTGAAGTTTGTATATAGCTACAGTAAATTGTTTGGGCAATTTCTTTGATATATATTCTTATAAGTATGTGTCCTTTCTGCAGAGCCTTAAGTTTCTTGGAGATGCTATGTTGTACCTTCTATTCTCTGCTAACTCTAAATCATCTCATAATTATGGCGCATAATGTCAACATGTTCGCCGTAAAACATGTTACGTGATTGCAGCCTAGACAAGCTTTTCTTTTTCAGGAATAAGAAACATGTTCCTTCCGAAAACATGTTATGAGTAACTAGAAATGCAAGATTGCAACACGACTGACGATCTTTGATCTACTGAGGTCGTCCATGATTCTTGTGCATCTAAAGGAGCGGAGTCGTTCTAATGATTTTATTTTCTTCCTTCTGATATGCTTTGATGATTCTCCAAAACAGAGTTGGTCATATCATTGTCGCACGTCTCTTGGTCTCGAACGCCCCGCCGCCCCAGAACAACCAGGGAGCTCTTCTTGAAAAAACCCTTCTAACGCGTGATTCTCATGAACCCTTCTAAACCCTAGCACGAACACACTATTCGGAATCACTTGCAGGCTTCATCCCTCCATCATATTACTCACTTATCACCCGCTAACAAGCTCAAGATCACTAGAACAGGTGTCTGTGTCCCAATGGTCACCTGCAATGCGACCGTCCCTTCTCCTGTTTACCATTGACTTGATTAAATAACTGATTAATCAGTTGATTAAATATAATCTGCCAAAAATAGTTGTTCAGAAATGCCTAACTGATTAATCAGTTGACTCTAAGCCACACTCTCACATTCATCTTTGTACTGAACCCTAGAATCATTCTCGGTCCCACAAAACACACGATGCCATTTTTTGTTGGTTGTTACTTGTTATAGAATATTATCTTCACAAATGAGGAGGGTCCATGTCTAAGTCACTCCTATCCAAACACGTTGGAGACATGATATAATCATACATTGCAGATCATGTCACAAATAACAGAATTGAAGTTTGTATCTAGCTACAGTAAATTGTTTGGGCAATTTCTTTGATATATATTCTTATAAGTATGTGTCCTTTGTGCAGAGCCTTAAGTTTCATGGAGATGCAATGTTGTACCTTCTATTCTCTATAAATTTCTACAACCGGTAGTCCGTATGTACACTAGAATTGTTTGCTTGTGTCACGTTTGACAAAGTTGATGCCTTTGTTATCGTCCTGAGACTGCTCGTGTCTAGCGGGTGGCGCATCCTGATGACCATGGTCGCGCTTGTGCTCTTCGTCTCGCGTTATTTGCCTTTGCCGCGTCCTCACGCCACACACCTTATACGTTTCATAGACCGCATCAACTAACAGAGAGATATATACAGTTTTTCTAATATGCATGTAGGTCAATTATCATGATCTATTTTGTCGGTGGATCGACAAATGCTAAATGATTGATTCAAAAAAATATTGATGACGTTGAACGAACCTTCAGCATGCCAGAAATAGAAACCATGGCACGTGAATGTTTTTGGTGCATTTGTGTTTGAACTCCTAAGATTAATAAAATTGAAGTTGAAGCTAATATCATTGTCGCACGTCGCTTGGTCTCGAACGCCCCGCCGCCCCAGAATAACCAGGGAGCTCTTCTTGAAAAAACCCTTCTAACGTGTGATTCTCACGAACCCTTCTAAACCTTAGCACGGACACACTATTCAGAATCACTTGCAGGCTTCATCCCTCCGTCATATTACTCACTTATCACCCGCTAACAAGCTCAAGATCACTAGAACAGGTGTCTGTGTCCCAATGGTCACCTGCAATGCGACCGTCCCTTCTCCTGTTTACCGTTGACTTGATTAAATAACTGATTAATCAGTTGATTAAATATAATATGCCAGAAATAGTTGTTCAGAAATGCCTAACTGATTCATCAGTTGACTCTAAGCCACTCTCACATTCATCTTTGTACTAAACCCTAAAGTCATTCTCGGTCCCACAAAACACACGATGCCTTTTTTGTTTGCTGTTACTTGTTATAGATTATTTTCTTCACAAATGAGGAGGGTCCATGTCTGAGTAGCTCCTATCCAAACACGTTGGAGACATGATATAATCATACATTGCATATCATGTCACAAATAGCAGAATTGAAGTTTGTATCTAGCCACAGTAAATTGTTTGGGCAATTTCTTTGATATATATTCTTATAAGTATGTGTCCTCTGTGCAGAGCCTTAAGTTTCTTGGAGATGCTATGTTGTACCTTCTATTCTCTATAAATTTCCACAATCGGTAGTCCGTATGTACACTAGAATTGTTTGCTTGTGTCACGTATGACAAAGTGGATGCCTTTGTTATCGTCCTGAGACTGCTCGTGTCTAGCGGGTGGCGCATCCTGATGGCCATGGTCGCGCTTGTTTTCTTCGTCTCGCGTTATTTGCCTTTGCCGCGTCCTCACGCCACACGCCTTATACGTTTCATAGACCGCATCAACTAACAGAGAGATATATACAGTTTTTCTAATATGCATGTAGGTCAATTATCATGATCTATTTTGTCGGTGGATTGACAAATGCTAAATGATTGATTCAAAAAAATATTGATGACGTTGAACGAACCTTCAGCATGCCACAAATAGAAACTATGGCACGTGAAATATTTTTGGTGCATTTGTGTTTGAACTCCTAAGATTAATAAAATTGAAGTTGAAGCTAACAAGTTCAGAAATGTGTTGAACATTTTCAATCTACAAGCCCATTAACCCAAATGAAGAGCACACAACATCTATCCCAAAAATATCAACATCAAAATTTTGTATTGTTATTTAGACATCACTATGGAATGGGAAGGAACTCAACTTTACACTTTCAAATAATATATGTCAGTTACATATTTATATGGCTGATGATGATCACAAGAGTATCTTTGGGAATGCGTCCATGAGGACATGCAGTAGCGAGCAATCGTTGCATTTGGCACTTGTCCAAATCTTGCATTCCCAAGGAACCACATGTCTCTGTCTCTGGTTTCAATGCAGGCTATCGCTCTATCCTGCACACAACATGTTGGCTTTTCGTGGAAAGTGGATGTGTTGTTTTGCAGTGATGTTGCTCCCTATATGTCCTTTTAATACTGATATTATCTCTCTTCATGTGCGCCCTCTTCTCTTCTGGTATGAAGCTTGTTATCTCAATGCAATATCATAGAAAGATCCAACTTACCATCCCGGCAAATGAAAAATAATAATCGAGACCACCCTTGTTCCGAGGACACTGTGTTTGTAAAATGCCTTGTCAACTTGACATTTTTAAGATCTCTTAGCTAAGAAAAAAGAGAGAACTACAGTGCAAAATGCTAGATTATGATGAGAATACTGATGCAATCATTCTATCTTGGAGATTGGTACTCAACATGCAATGAACAAAAGCTTCTGGAGGTTCACCAGAAGAAAAACTGCCTAACGACTTGTGTGTCTGCCAGACGCATTGGCTATAACCTCGTCATCGCAACCGCAAGAAAAATTGAATGTGATCAGGAGAAGGAGCTCCTGTGAAGGACGGGCGACAGAACTAAGTCGGGCATAAGGGAAGCAGAAGAAAACCAGTTTGCTCTCAGGTAGAGGAAAGAAGTATACTTCGGGGACGAGAAGTGAGATGAGTAAGTGAGAGTCTTCGGGGATGAGAAGCAAACTGGTTTTCTTCTACTTCCCTTATGCCCGACTTAGTTCTATCGTCCGTCCTTTGCAGGAGCTCCTTCTCCTGATCACATTCAATTTTTCTTGCGGTTGCGACGATGAGATTATTTCCAATCACGTTAGTGTATAGCATTTTCTTCCCCTTCTCCTCTTCTAACCACTACACAGGAGCCAGGCCCACGTACAATTGAACACCACAAATTATTCGACTAAAATTACTGATTGATTGATTAATTTTCACAGGACGACAAACTTGATCCACTTCTTTTTATATTATTTATGCCATATAAATATGTAACTGACATATAATATTTGAAAGTGTAAAGTTGAGTTCCTTCCCAGTCCATAGTGACGTCTAAAAAACAATACAGAATTTTGATGGTGATATTTTTGGGATAGATGTTGTGTGCTCTGCATTTGGGTTAATGGGCTTGTAGATTGAAAATGTTCAACACATTTCTGAACTTGTTAGCTTCAACTTCAATTTTATTAATCTTAGGAGTTCAAACACAAATGCAGCAAAAACATTCACATGCCATAGTTTCTATTTATAGCATGCTGAAGGTTCTTAATCATTTCCAAATTTTTCTTTAGGATGTACGCTTAATTAATACTTTTATTTATATGGTGTATTTTGAAATAGGACGGTAATCAAGAAAAAACTTCAAATGGGATAAAAACTACTATGCACAATACAACTCCATGGATAGTGATGGGGGCATTACACTCGTAGCATGTTCTGCAAGCAAGTGCGCATATCAATAATGTTGTCCCATATACCAACTGTAGCACCAAGAAAATCCTGCTCCAGGGATATGGTGCTACCATTTAAGAAAGTCTCAGCAGGCACTTGCCGAACTTCAGGACTACGTAGGAAGTCATAGATGTTCTCATTTGGTATAGGTGCGTGCGCCTGCAGAAAAAGTTAAATCTTAGCATCGAATTTAACATATATATGCATCGAGTACAGTAAGGAGAAAGCGTATTTTTATCCATTTGTCAGTTGGCCAAGATTAACTAACTGGTTCAAGCATCCCACAGCTGATGATCACATACATGTATCTAGGAACATATATCTTAGTCTACATGCGTCTGGCAGAAACATAAGTCGTTAGGCAGTTTTTCTTCTGGTGAACCTCCTGAAGCTTTGGTTCGTTGCATGTCGAGTACCAATCTCCAAGATAGAATGATTGCATCAGTATTCTCATCATAATCTAGCATTTTGCACTGTAGTTCTCTCTTTTTTCTAAGCAAAGAGATCTTAAAAATGTCAAGTTGACAAGGCATTTTACAAACACAGTGTCCTCGGAACTAGGGTAGTCTCGATTATTATTTTTCATTTGCCGGGATGGTAAGTTGGATCTTTCTATGATATTGCGTTGAGATAACAAGCATCATACCAGAAGAGAAGAGGGCGCACATGAAGAGAGAGAATATCAGTATTAAAAGGACATATAGGGAACAACATCACTGCAAAACAACACATCCACTTTCCCCAAAAAGCCAACATGTTGTGTGCAGGATAGAGCGATAGCTTGCATTGAAACCAGAGACAGAGACATGTGGTTCTTTGGGAATGCAAGATTTGGACAAGTTCCAAATGTAACGATTGCTCGCTACTGCATGTCCTCATGGACGCATTCCCAGAGATACTCGTGTGATGATCATCATAGACGTGGCTGGGTGCATACATGTACTGCGTAGGCCACGCCATGTGGCCACACTAATGCTCTACTTTAAACATGGAGAGCACATGGCCACGCCCTGAGGGTGTAACATAAAGAAAAGGGCGAGCAATGGAATATCAAGGAGGCATCACACATCGGTTATAGGGGATACTGTTCAAAGGGATAAGAACAAGAAGAATGGCAGACGTCCTAAAGTTATTTGATGAAAACACGCAACATCCATTGTCGTCATATTTATATTATCTATCTTTCGACCGATCCACACCGGCCAACCCAGACTCTCACTTACTCATCTCACTTCTCGTGCCCGAAGTATACTTCTTTCGTCTACCTGAGAGCAAACTAGTTTTCTTCTGCTTCCCTTATGCCCGACTTAGTTCTATCGCCCGTCCTTCACAGGAGCTCCTTCTCCTGAGCACATTCAATTTTTCTTGCAGTTGCGACGATGAGGTTATTGCCAATCGAGTAAGTGTATAGCATTGTCTTCCCCTTCTCCTCTTCTAGCCACTACACAGGAGCCATGCCCACGTACAATTGAACACCACTAATTATTTGACTAAAATTACTGATTGATTGATTAATTTTCACAGGACGACAAACTTGATCCACTTATTGTTATATTCTTTATGCCATATAAATATGTAACCGACATATATTATTTGAAAGTGTAAAGTTGAGTTCCTTCCCAGTCCATAGTGATGTCTAAATAACAATACAGAATTTTGATGGTGATATTTTTGGGATAGATGTTGTGTGCTCTGCATTTGGGTTAATGGGCTTGTAGATTGGAAATGTTCAACACATTTCTGAACTTGTTAGCTTCAACTTCAATTTTATTAATCTTAGGAGCTCAAACACAAATGCACCAAAAACATTCACGTGCCATAGTTTCTATTTCTGGCATGCTGAAGGTTCTTAATCATTTCCAAATTTTTCTTTAGGATGTACGCTTAATTAATACTTTTCTTTATATGGTGTATTTTGAAATAGGACGGTAATCAAGATAAAACTTCAAATAGGATAAAAACTACTATGCACAATACAACTCCATGGATAGTGATGGGGGCATTACACTCGTAGCATGTTCTCCTAGCAAGTGCGCATATCAATAATGTTGTCCCATATACCAACTGTAGCACCAAGAAAATCCTGCTCCAGGGATATGGTGCTACCATTTAAGGAAGTCACAGCGGGAACTTGCCGAACTTCAGGACTACGTAGGAAGGCATATATGTTCTCATTTGGTATAGGTGCGTGCGCCTGCAGAAAAAGTTAAATCTTAGCATCGAATTTAACATATGTATATGCGTCGAGTACAGTAAGGAGAAAGCGTATTTTTATCCATTTATCAGTTGGCAAAGATTAACCCACTGGTTCAAGCATCCCACAGCCTATGATCACATACATGTATCTTGGAACATATATCTTAGTCTACACGCGTCTGGCAGAAACACAAGTCGTTAGGCAGTTTTTCTTCTGGTGAACCTCCGGAAGCTTCTGTTCATTGCATGTTGAGTACCAATCTCCAAGACAGAATGATTGCATCAGTATTCTCATCATAATCTAGCATTTTGCACTGTAGTTCTCTCTTTTTTCTAAGCTAAGAGATCTTAAAAATGTCAAGTTGACAAGGCATTTTACAAACACAGTGTCCTCGGAACTAGGGTAGTCTCGATTATTATTTTTCATTTGCCGGGATGGTAAGTTGGATCTTTCTATGATATTGCGTTGAGATAACAAGCTTCATACCAGAAGAGAAGAGGGCGCACATGAAGAGTGAGAATATCAGTATTAAAAGGACATATAGGGAGCAACATCACTGCAAAGCAACACATCCACTTTCCCCGAAAAGCCAACATGTTGTGTGCAGGATAGAGCGATAGCTTGTATTGAAACCAGAGACAGAGACATGTGGTTCCTTGCGAATGCAAGATTTGGACAAGTGCCAAATGCAACGATTGCTCACTACTGCATGTCCTCATGGACGCATTCCCAGAGATACTTGTGTGATGATCAACATAGACGTGGCTGGGTGCATACATGTACTGCATAGGCCACGCCATGTGGCCACACTAACACTCTACTTTAAACATGGAGAGCACATGGCCACGCCCTGAGGGTGTAACATAAAGAAAAGGGCGAGCAATGGAATATCAAGGAGGCATCACACATCAGTTATAGGGGATACTGTACAAAGGGTTAAGAACAAGAAGAATGGCAGTGGTCCTCAAGTTATTTGATGAAAACACGCAGCATCCATCGTCGTCATATTTATATTATCTATCTTTCCACCGATCCACACCGGCCACCCCAGACTCTCACTTACTCATCTCACTTCTCGTCCCCGAAGTATACTTCTTTCGTCTACCTGAGAGCAAACTAGTTTTCTTCTTCTTCCCTTATGCCCGACTTAGTTCTATTGCCCGTCCTTCGCAGGAGCTCCTTCTCCTGATCACATTCAATTTTTCTTGCAGTTGCGACGACGAAGTTATTGCCAATCGAGTTAGTGTATAGCATTGTCTTCCCCTTCTCCTCTTCTAGCCACTACACAGGAGCCATGCCCACGTACAATTGAACACCACTAATTATTCGACTAAAATTACTGATTGATTGATTAATTTTCACAGGACGACAATCTTGATCCACTTATTGTAATATTCTTTATGCCAAATAAATATGTAACTGACATATATTATTTGAAAGTGTAAAGTTGAGTTCCTTCCCAGTCCATAGTGATGTCTAAATAACAATACAGAATTTTGATGGTGATATTTTTGGGATAGATGTTGTGTGCTCTGCATTTGGGTTAATGGGCTTGTAGATTGAAAAGTTCAACACATTTCTGAACTTGTTAGCTTCAACTTCAATTTTATTAATCTTAGGAGCTCAAACGCAAATGCACCAAAAACATTCACGTGCCATAGATTCTATTTCTGGCATGGTGAAGGTTCTTAATCATTTCCAAATTTTTCTTTAGGATGTATGCTTAATTAATACTTTTCTTTATATGGTGTATTTTGAAATAGGACGGTAATCAAGAAAAAACTTCAAATGGGATAAAACCTACTATGCACAATACAACTCCATGGATAGTGATGGGGGCATTACACTCGTAGCATGTTCTCCTAGCAAGTGCGCATATCAATAATGTTGTCCCATATACCAACTGTAGCACCAAGAAAATCCTGCTCCAGGGATATGGTGCTACCATTTAAGGAAGTCACAGCGGGAACTTGCCGAACTTCAGGACTACGTAGGAAGGCATATATGTTCTCATTTGGTATAGGTGCGTGCGCCTGCAGAAAAGGTTAAATCTTAGCATCGAATTTAACATATGTATATGCGTCGAGTACTGTAAGGAGAAAGCATATTTTTATCCATTTATCAGTTGGCAAAGATTAACCCACTGGTTCAAGCATCGCACAGCCTGTGGTCACATACATGTATCTTGGAACATATATCTTAGTCTACACGCGTCTGGCAGAAACACAAGTCGTTCGGCAGTTTTTCTTCTGGTGAACCTCCGGAAGCTTCTGTTCATTGCATGTTGAGTACCAATCTCCAAGACAGAATGATTGCATCAGTATTCTCATCATAATCTAGCATTTTGCACTGTAGTTCTCTCTCTTTTCTAAGCTAAGAGATCTTAAAAATGTCATGTTGAGAAGGCATTTTACAAACACAGTGTCCTCAGAACTAGGGTAGTCTCGATTATTATTTTTCATTTGCCGGGATGGTAAGTTGGATCTTTCTATGATATTGTGTTGAGATAACAAGCTTCATACCAGAAGAGAAGAGGGCGCACATGAAGAGAGAGAATATCAGTATTAAAGGGACATATAGGGAGCAACATCACTGCAAAGCAACACATCCACTTTCCCCGAAAAGCCAACATATTGTGTGCAGGATAGAGCGATAGCTTGTATTGAAACCAGAGACAGAGACATGTGGTTCCTTGGGAATGCAAGATTTGGGCAAGTGCCAAATGCAACGATTGCTCTCTAATGCATGTCCTCATGGACGCATTCCCAGAGATACTCGTGTGATGATCATCATAGACGTGGCTGGGTGCATACATGTACTGCGTAGGCCACGCCATGTGGCCACACTAACGCTCTACTTTAAACATGGAGAGCACATGGCCTCGCCCTGAGGGTGTAACATAAAGAAAAGGGCGAGCAATGGAATAACAAGTAGGCATCACACATAGGTTATAGGGGATACTGTACAAAGGGATAAGAACAAGAAGAATGGCAGTGGTCCTCAATTTATTTGAAGAAAACACGCAGCGTCCATCGTCGTCATATGTATATTATCTATCTTTCCACCGATCCACACTGGCCACCCCAGACTCTCAATTACTCATCTCACTTCTCATCCCCGAAGTATACTTCTTTCGTCTACCTGAGAGCAAACTAGTTTTCTTCTGCTTCCCTTATGCCCGACTTAGTTCTATCGCCCGTCCTTCGCAAGAGCTCCTTCTCCTGATCACATTCAATTTTTCTTGCGGTTGCGACGACGAGGTTATTGCCAATCGAGTTAGTGTATAGCATTGTCTTCCCCTTCTCCTCTTCTAGCCACTACACCGGAGCCATGCCCACCTACAATTGAACACCACTAATTATTTGACTAAAATTACTGATTGATTGATTAATTTTCATAGGACGATAAACTTGATCCACTTATTGTTATATTCTTTATGCCATATAAATATGTAACTGACTTATATTATTTGAAATTGTAAAGTTGAGTTCCTTCCCAGTCCATAGTGTGTCTAAATAACAATACAGAATTTTGATGGAGATATTTTTGGGATAGATGTTGTGTGCTCTGCATTTGGGTTAATGGGCTTGTAAATTGAAAATGTTCAACACATTTCTGAACTTGTTAGCTTCAACTTCAATTTTATTAATCTTAGGAGTTCAAACACAAATGCACCAAAAACATTCACGTGCCATAGTTTTTATTTCTGGCATGCTGAAGGTTCTTAATCATTTCCAAATTTTTCTTTAGGATGTATGCTTAATTAATACTTTTCTTTATATGGCGTATTTTGAAATAGGACGGTATTCAAGAAAGAACTTCAAATGGGATAAAAACTACTATGCACAATACAACTCCATGGATAGTGATGGGGGCATTACACTCGTAGCATGTTCTGCAAGCTAGTGCGCATATCAATAATGTTGTCCCATATACCAACTATAGCACCAAGAAAATCCTGCTCAGGGATATGGTGCTACCATTTAAGAAAGTCTCAGCAGGCACTTGCCGAACTTCAGGACTACGTAGGGAGTCAAAGATGTTCTCATTTGGTATACGTGTGTGCGCCTGTAGAAAAAGTTAAATCTTAGCATCGAATTTAACATATGTATATGCATCGAGTAATGGAAGGAGAAAGCGTATTTTTATCCATTTATCAGTTGGCCAAGATTAACTCACTGGTTCAAGCATCCCACAGCCTGTTTTCACATACATGTATCTGGGAACATATATCTTAGTCTACATGTGTCTGGCAGAAACACAAGTCGTTAGGCAGTTTTTCTTCCGATGAACCTCCTGAAGCTTCTGTTCATTGCATGTTGAGTACCAATCTCCAAGAAAGAATAATTGCATCAGTATTCTCGTCATAATCTAGAATTTTGCACTGTAGTTCTCTCTTTATTCTAAGCTAAGAGATCTTAAAAATGGCAAGTTGACAAGGCATTTTACAAACATAGTGTCCTCGGAACTAGGGTAGTCTCGATTATTATTTTTTATTTGCCGAGATGGTAAGTTGGATCTTTCTATGATATTGCCTTGATATAACAAGCTTCATACCAGAAGAGAAGAGGGCGCACATGAAGAGAGAGAATATCAGTATTAAAAGGACATATAGGGAGCAACATCAATTCAAAACAGCACATCCACTTTCCCCGAAAAGCCAACATGTTGTGTGCAGGATAGAGCGATAGCTTGCATTGAAACCAGAGACAGAGACATGTGGTTCCTTGGGAATGCAAGATTTGGACAAGTGCCAAATGCAACGATTGCACGCTACTGCATGTCCTCATGGACGCATTCCCAAAGAAACTCGTGTGATGATCATCATAGACGTGGCTGGGTGCATACATCTACTGCGTAGGCCACGCCATGTGGCCACACTAACGCTCTACTTTAAACGTGGAGAGCACATGGCCACGCCCTGAGGGTGTAACATAAAGAAAAGGGCGAGCAATGGAATATCAAGGAGGCAGCACACATCGGTTATAGGGGATACTGTACAAAGGGATAAGAACAAGAAGAATGGCCGAGGTCCTCAATTTATTTGATGAAAACACGCAGCATCCATCATCGTCATATTTATATTATCTATCTTTCCACCGATCCACACCGGCCACCCCAGACTCTCACTTACTCATCTCACTTCTCGTCCCCGAAGTATACTTCTTTCGTCTACCTGAGAGCAAACTGGTTTTCTTCTGCTTCCCTTATGCCCGACATAGTTCTATCGCCCGTCCTTCGCAGGAGCTCCTTCTCCTGATCACATTCAATTTTTCTTGTGGTTGCAACGATGAGGTTATTGGCTATCGAGTTAGTGTATAGCATTGTCTTCCCCTTCTCCTCTTCTAGCCACTACACATGAGCCATGCCCACGCACAATTTTTTTTTTTGAAAAGGGGGACTCCCCGGCCTCTGCATCAGAACGATGCATACGGCCAACTTATTAAATAAACAAATAGGTTCAACAAGGTCTTAAAGTCTCAAACAAAAATAAAGGAGAGCTCACAAAGAGCCAAAGGGCCAAAAACAAACTAGCCACAAAAAGCCACAACTGGCTGGCATAAGAGAGATAGGTAAACTAATTGCCTATTCTATTACATGACCGCCATCCAAACCGGTTGAAGATATCCCGTGCTACCATCTCCCAGCGGATAGATCCAGTAACCAAACGCTCCCTGGCCTCCGTCGGAGTGAGTAGCGACCACATACGGATCAACGCAGTGGCTCGAAAAATAACCTGCAAAAAATGAATATTTGTTGTTCTCTTAAAAACCAAATCATTTCTGCAGTTCCAGACTGCCCACAATAAAGCACAAACTCCTACGCGAATGTGTCTCGCTATTTCGGGCTCTATCCCGTTAAGCCACGTTCCAAATAACGTGTTGACAGAACTCAGTGGAGTAATATTAAATGCAATATGGACCGTCCGCCCCACGTACAATTGAACACCACTAATTATTCGACTAAAATTACTGATTGATTGATTAATTTTCACAGGACGACAAACTTGATCCACTTATTGTTATATTCTTTATGCCATATAAATATGTAACTGACATATATTATTTGAAAGTGTAAAGTTGAGTTCCTTCCCAGTCCATAGTGATGTCTAAATAACAATACAGAATTTTGATGGTGATATTTTTGGGATAGATGTTGTGTGCTCTGCATTTGGGTTAATGGGCTTGTAGATTGGAAATGTTCAACACATTTCTGAACTTGTTAGCTTCAACTTCAATTTTATTAATCTTAGAAGTTCAAACACAAATGCACCAAAAACATTCACGTGCCATAGTTTCTATTTCTGGCATGCTGAAGGTTCTTAATCATTTCCAAATTTTTCTTTAGGATGTATGCTTAATTAATACTTTTCTTTATATGGTGTATTTTGAAATAGGATGGTAATCAAGATAAAACTTCAAATGGGATAAAAAATACTATGCACAATACAACTCCATGGATAGTGATGGGGGCATTACACTCGTAGCATGTTCTGCTAGCAAGTGCGCATATCAATAATGTTGTCCCATGTACCAACTGTAGCACCAAGAAAATCCTGCTCTAGGGATATGGTGCTACCATTTAAGGAAGTCACAGCGGGAACTTGCCGAACTTCAGGACTACGTAGGAAGGCATAGATGTTCTCATTTGGTATAGGTGCGTGCGCCTGCAGAAAAAGTTAAATCTGAGCATCGAATTTAACATATGTATATGCGTCGAGTACAGTAAGGAGAAAGCGTATTTTTATCCATTTATCAGTTGGCCAAGATTAACCCACTGGTTCAAGCATCCCACAGCCTGTGATCACATACTTGTATCTTGGAACATATATCTTAGTCTACACGCGTCTGGCAGAAACACAAGTCGTTAGGCAGCTTTTCTTCTGGTGAACCTCCGGAAGCTTCTGTTCATTGCATGTTGAGTACCAATCTCCAAGATAGAATGATTGCATCAGTATTCTCATCATAATCTAGCATTTTGCACTGTAGTTCTCTCTTTTTTCTAAGCTAAGAGATCTTAAAAATGTCAAGTTGACAAGGCATTTTACAAACAAAGTGTCCTCGGAACTAGGGTAGTCTCGATTATTATTTTTCATTTGCCAGGATGCTAAGTTGGATCTTTCTATGATATTGCGTTGAGATAACAAGCTTCATACCAGAAGAGAAGAAGGCGCACATGAAGAGAGAGAATATCAGTATTAAAAGGACATATAGGGAGAAACATCACTTCAAAACAACACATCCACTTTCCCCAAAAAGCCAACATATTGTGTGCAGGATAGATCGATAGCTTGCATTGAAACCAGAGACAGAGACATGTGGTTCCTTGGGAATGGAAGATTTGGACAAGTGCCAAATGCAACGATTGCTCGCTAATGCATGTCCTCATGGACGCATTCCCAAAGATACTCGTGTGATGATCATCATAGACGTGGCTGGGTGCATACATGTACTGCGTAGGCCACGCCATGTGGCCACACTAACGCTCTACTTTAAACATGGAGAGCACATGGCCACGCCCTGAGGGTGTAACATAAAGAAAAGGGCCAGCAATGGAATATCAAGGAGGCATCACACATCGGTTATAGGGGATACTTTATAAAGGGATAAGAACAAGAAGAATGGCAGTGGTCCTCAATTTATTTGATGAAAACACGCAGCATCCATCGTCGTCATATTTATATTATCTATCTTTCCACCGATCCACACCGGCCACCCCAGACTCTCACTTACTCATCTCACTTCTCGTCCCCGAAGTATACTTCTTTCGTCTACCTGAGAGCAAACTGGTTTTCTTCTGCTTCCCTTATGCCCGACATAGTTCTATCGGCCGTCCTTCGCAGGAGCTCCTTCTCCTGATCACATTCAATTTTTCTTGCGGTTGCGACGATGAGGTTATTGCCAATCGAGTTAGTGTATAGCATTGTCTTCCCCTTCTCCTCTTCTAGCCACTACACAGGAGCCATGCCCACGTACAAATGAACACCACTAATTATTTGACTGAAATTACTGATTGATTGGTTAATTTTCACAGGACGACAAACTTGATCCACTTATTGTTATATTCTTTATGCCATATAAATATGTAACTGACATATATTATTTGAAAGTGTAAAGTTGAGTTCCTTCCCAGTCCATAGTGATGTCTAAATAACAATACAGAATTTTGATGGTGATATTTTTGTGATAGATGTTGTGTGCTCTGCATTTGGGTTAATGGGCTTGTAGCTTGGAAATGTTCAACACATTTCTGAACTTGTTAGCTTCAACTTCAATTTTATTAATCTTAGAAGTTCAAACACAAATGCACCAAAAACATTCACGTGCCATAGTTTCTATTTCTGGCATGCTGAAGGTTCTTAATCATTTCCAAATTTTTCTTTAGGATGCACGCTTAATTAATACTTTTCTTTATATGGTGTATTTTGAAATAGGACGGTAATCAAGAAAAAACTTCAAATGGGATAAAAACTACTATGCACAATACAACTCCATGGATAGTGATGGGGGCATTACACTCGTAGCATGTTCTGCTAGCAAGTGCGCATATCAATAATGTTGTCCCTTGTACCAACTGTAGCACCAAGAAAATCCTGCTCCAGGGATATGGTGCTACCATTTAAGGAAGTCACAGCGGGAACTTGCCGAACTTCAGGACTACGTAGGAAGGCATAGATGTTCTCATTTGGTATAGGTGCGTGCGCCTGCAGAAAAAGTTAAATCTTAGCATCGAATTTAACATATGTATATGCGTCGAGTACAGTAAGGAGAAAGCGTATTTTTATCCATTTATCAGTTGGCCAAGATTAACCCACTGGTTCAAGCATCCCACAGCCTGTGATCACATACATGTATCTTGGAACATATATCTTAGTCTACACGCGTCTGGCAGAAACACAAGTCGTTAGGCAGTTTATCTTCTGGTGAACCTCCGGAAGCTTCTGTTCATTGCATGTTGAGTACCAATCTCCAAGATAGAATGATTGCATCAGTATTGTCATCATAATCTAGCATTTTGCACCGTAGTTCTCTCTTTTTTCTAAGCTAAGAGATCTTAAAAATGTCAAGTTGACAAGGCATTTTACAAACACAGTGTCCTCGGAACTAGGGTAGTCTCGATTATTATTTTTCATTTGCCGGGATGGTAAGTTGGATCTTTCTATGATATTGCGTTGAGATAACATCTTCATACCAGAAGAGAAGAGGGCGCACATGAAGAGAGAGAATATCAGTATTAAAAGGACATATAGGGAGCAACATCACTGCAAAACAACACATCCACTTTCCCCGAAAAGCCAACATGTTGTGTGCAGGATAGAGCGATAGCTTGCATTGAAACCAGAGACAGAGACATGTGGTTCCTTGGGAATGCAAGATTTGGACAAGTGCCAAATGCAATGATTGCTCGCTACTGCATGTCCTCATGGACGCATTCCCAAAGATACTAGTGTGATGATCATCATAGACGTGGCTGGGTGCATACATGTACTGCTTAGGCCACGCCATGTGGCCACACTAACGCTCTACTTTAAACATGGAGAGCACATGGCCACGCCCTGAGGGTGTAACATAAAGAAAAGGGCGAGCAATGGAATATCAAGGAGGCATCACACATCGGTTATAGGGGATACTGTACAAAGGGATAAGAACAAGAAGAATGGCAGTGATTCTCAAGTTATTTGATCAAAACACGCAGGATCCATCGTCGTCATATTTATATTATCTATCTTTCCACCGATCCACACCGGCCACCCCAGACTCTCACTTACTCATCTCACTTCTCGTCCCCGAAGTATACTTCTTTCGTCTACCTGAGAGCAAATTGGTTTTCTTCTGCTTCCCTTATGCCCGACTTAGTTCTATCGCCCGTCCTTCGCAGGAGCTCCTTCTCCTGATCACATTCAATTTTTCTTGGGGTTGCGACGATGAGGTTATTGCCAATCCAGTTAGTGTATAGCATTGTATTCCCCTTCTCGTCTTCTAGCCACTACATAGGAGCCATGCCCACGTACAATTGAACACCACTAATTATTCGACTAAAATTACTGATTGATTGATTAATTTTAAGAGAACGACAAACTTGATCCACTTATTGTTATATTCTTTATGCCATATAAATATGTAACCGACATATATTATTTGAAAGTGTAAAGTTGAGTTCCTTCCCAGTCCATAGTGATGTCTAAATAACAATACAGAATTTTGATGGTGATATTTTTGGGATAGATGTTGTGTGCTCTGCATTTGGGTTAATGGGCTTGTAGATTGAAAATGTTCAACACATTTCTGAACTTGTTAGCTTCAACTTCAATTTTATTAATCTTAGGAGTTCAAACACAAATGCACCAAAAACATTCACGTGCCACAGTTTCTATATCTGGCATGCTGAAGGTTCGTTCAACGTCATCAATATTTTTTTGAATCAATCATTTAGCATTTGTCGATCTAGTGACAAAATAGATCATGATAATTGACTTACATGCATATTAGAAAAATTGTATATTTCTCTCTGTTAGTTGATGTGGTCTATGAAACATATAAGGCGTGTGGCGTGAGGACGCGGCAAAGGCAAATAACGCGAGACGAAGAGCATGAGCGCGACCATGGCCATCAGGATACGCCACCCGCTTGACACGAGCAGTCTCAGGACGATAACAAAGGCATCAACTTTGTCATACGTGACACAAGCAAACAATTCTAGTGTACATACGGACTACCACTTGTAGAAATTTATAGAGAATAGAAGGTACAACATAGCATCTCCTAGAAACTTAAGGCTCTGCACAAAGGACACATACTTATAAGAATATATATCAAAGAAATTGCCCAAAAAATTTACTGTAGCTTGATACAAACTTCAATTCTGTTATTTGTAACATGATATGCAATGTATGATTATATCATGTCTCCAACGTGTTTGCATAGGAGCGACTCAGACATGGACCCTCCTCAATTGTGAAGATAATAATCTATAACAAGTAACAACCAACAAAAAATGGCATCGTGTGTTTTGTGGGACCGAGAATGACTTTAGGGTTCAGTACAAAGATGAATGTGAGAGTGTGGCTTAGAGTCAACTGATTAATCAGTTAGGCATTTCTGAACAACTATTTCTGGCAGATTATATTTAATCAACTGATTAATCAGTTATTTAATCAAGTCAACGGTAAATAGGAGAAGGGACGGTCGCATTGCAGGTGACAATTGGGACGCAGACACCTGTTCTAGTGGCCTTGAGCTTGTTAGCAGGTGATAAGTGAGTAATATGACGGAGGGATGAAGCCTGCAAGTGATTCTGAATAGTGTGTCCGTGCTAGGGTTTAGAACGGTTCATGAGAATCACGCGTTAGAAGGGGACCGTCCCTTCTCTTGTTTATCGTTGACTTGATTAAATAACTGATTAATCAGTTGATTAAATATAATCTGCCAGAAATAGTTGTTCAAAAATGCCTAACTGATTAATCAGTTGACTCTAAGCCACACTCTCACATTCATCTTTGTACTGAACCCTAAAGTCATTCTCGGTCCCACAAAACACACGATGTCATTTTTTGTTGGTTGTTACTTGTTATAGATTATTATCTTCACAAATGAGGAGGGTCCATGTCTGAGTCGCTCCTATCCAAACACATTGGAGACATGATATAATCATACATTGCATATCATGTCACAAATAACAGAATTGAAGTTTGTATCTAGCTACAATAAATTGTTTGTATCTCGCCGTCTATGATGATCATCACACCATGATCTCCATCAACATGTCATCACGTGGTTGTCTAGCCAAATATTGTTTCTATAACTATTGCTAATGCATAGCGATAAAGTAAAGCAATTACATGGCATTTAATGATTGACACGCAGGTCATATAATAAATTAAAAACAACCCTATGGCTCCTACCGGTTGCTGTACTCATCGACATGCAAGTCGTGAACCTATTACAAAATATGATCATCTCATACATCAACATATATCACATCACATTTTGGCCATACCACATCACAACATGCCCTGCAAAAACAAGTTAGACGTCCTCTACTTTGTTGTTGCAATTTTTATGTGGCTGCTAGGGCAAACTATAAGAACCGTTCATATCTACGCAAAACCACAACGGTGATATACAAGTTGCCTTTTAACCTTCTACAAGGCCCGCCCTCGTCAAATCAGATTCAGCTAAAGTGGGAGAGACAGACACCCGCAAAGTCACTTTTATGCAATACAAGTTGCATGTCAGTCAGTGGAACCGGTCTCTTGTACGTGGACAGGTAAGATTGGTCCGAGCTGCTTCATCCCACAATACCCACCAAATCCAAATAAGACAAAGGAAGGAAGCAATTTGAACATCAACGCCCACAACTTCTTTGTGTTCTACTCATGCAAATACATCTACGCATAGACCTGGCTCATGATGCCACTGATGGGGAACGAAGCATGAAAATAAAATAAAAATCATACGAATACCCAAGATCTAATCTAGGAGATGCATAGCAACGAGAGGGGAGTGTGTCTGCATACCCTTGTATATCGAAAGCGTTAGCGCCGTAACGCGGTTGATGTAGTCATACTCTTCATGATCCAATCTGATCTAGTGCCGAACGGATGGCACCTCCAAGATTGGCACACATTGAGCTCGATGCGTCCTCTCCTTCTTGATCCAGCAAGAAAGGGGGAGGAGGTAGATGAGATCGGAACCAGCACGACGGCATGGTGGTGATGGCAGCAGTGGAATTCCGGCAGGGCTTCGCCAAGCGCGTACCGGAAGGTGGTGGATGATGACCCACAAGTATAGGGGATCAATCGTAGTCCTTTCGATAAGTAAGAGTGTCGAACCCAACGAGGAACAGAAAAAAATGGCAAGTGGTTTTTAGCAAGGTATTTTCTGCAAGCACTGAAATTATCGGTAACGAGTAGTTTGATAGCAAGATAATTTGTAACAAGTGACAAGTAGCAATAGTAACAAAGAGTGCAGCAAGGTGGCCCAATCCTTTTTATAGCAAAGGACAAGCCGGAACGATCTCTTATAGTAAGCAAAGCGTTCTCGAGGACACATGGGAATTTCATCTAGTCACTTTCATCATGTTGGTTAGATTCGCGTTCGCTACTTTGATAATTTGATATGTGGGTGGACCGGTGCTTGGGTGCTATTTTTACTTGAATAAGCCTCCCACTTATGATTAACCCCTCTCTCAAGCATCCACAACTACAAAAGAAGAATTAAGATAAATCGACCCATAGCATTAAACATATGGATCCAAATCAGCCCCTTACGGAATAGCGCATAAAATAGGGTTTAAGCTTCTGTCACTCTAGCAACCCATCATCTAATTACTACTCCACAATGCATTCCCTTAGGCCCAAAGATGATGAAGTGTCATGTAGTCGACGTTCACATGACACCACTAAGAGAATCAACAACATACATATCATCAAAATATCGAACGAATACCAAATTCACATGATTACTTATGACAAGACTTCTCACATGTCCTCAAGAACAAAAGTAACTACTCACAAATCATATTCATGTTCAAGATCAGAGGGGTATTTGATACGTCTCCGTCGTATCTACTTTTTCAAACACTTTTGCTTTTGTTTTGGACTCTAATTTGCATGATTTGAATGGAACTAATCCGAACTGACGCTGTTTTCAGCAGAACTACCATGGTGTTGTTTTTTGTGTAGAAATAAAAGTTCTTGGAATTGGACGAAACTTTTTGGAGATTTTTTATGGAATAAATAAAAAATACTGGAGCCAAGACCCACTGGAGGGGGGCCACCTGCTGCCCACGAGGCACCAGGGCGCGCCACCCCCCCAGGCGCACCCTGGTGGCTCGTGGGGCCCATGTGGCTCCGCTGAACCTAATCTCAGGCCTATAAAATCACAATTCCAGAGAAAAAAATAAGAGAGGAAGTTTTATCATGTTTCACGATACGAAGCCGCCACCACCTCCTGTTCTTCATCGGGAGGCCAAATCTGGAGTCCGTTCAGGGCTCCGGAGAGGGAGATCTTCCGGCATCGTCATCACTAACCAATCTCCATCACCAATTTCATGATGCTCACCGCCGGGAGTGAGTAGTTCCTTCGTAGGCTTGCTAGACGGTGATGGGTTGGATGAGATTTATCATGTAATTGAGTTAGCTTTGTTAGGTCTTGATCCCTAGTATCCATGTTCTGAGATTGATGTTGCTATGACTTTGCTATGCTTAATGCTTATCACTAGGGCCCGAGTGCGATGATTTCAGATTTGAACCCTTTATGTTTTCATGAATATATTTGTGTTCTTGATCCGATCTTGCAAGTTATATGCACCTATTACATGTCATGATCCGCATACCCCAGGGTGACAATAATTGGGATTCTTTCCGGTGATTGCCGTAGTTGAGGAGTTCATGTATTCACTAAGTGCTAATGCTTTGTTCCGGTTCTCTATTAAAAGGAAGCCTTAATATCCCTTAGTTTCCTTATGGACCCTGCTGCCACGGGAGGGTAGGACAAAAGATGTCATGCAAGTTCTTATCGCAACCACGTATGACTATATACGGAATACATGCCTACATTACATTGATGGATTGGAGCTAGTTCTGTGTCGCCCTAGGTTATGACTGTTACATGATGAATGTTATCCAACATAAATCACTGATCCAATGCCTACGATCTTTTCACATATTGTTCTTTGCTAAGTTACTACTGTCACAATTGCTACAAAACTATTGCTGCTACCGTTACTGTTACTGTTACAACTATTGCTATTTCTATCAAACTACCATACTATTGTGCTACTGATCACTTTGTTGCAGATATTTAGTCTCCAGGTGTGGTTGAATTGACAACTCAACTGCTAATACTTGCAAATATTCTTTGGCTCCCCTTGTGTCGAATCAATAAATTTGGGTTGAATACTCTACCCTCGAAAACTATTGTGATCCCCTATACTTGTGGATTATCAAGACCTTTTTCTGGCACCATTGCCAGGGAGCATAGCTTTATTTGCTGAGTCACTTGGGATTTATATCTATTGATCACTATAAAGAATCTAAAAGACCCTAAGACCAAGATCGTTCCCTCTAAGATGAGGGGAGGTATGGAACTGCCATCTAGCTCTGCACTTGATTCACCTTCTGTTTTGAGTAAGCTTGCAACACCACCCCCTGCTATTAATTCTGATATGTGGCAAGTTATTGATGATACTACTTCTGCTATGAATGATACTTATGATGATGCTAGTACTATGCTTGATAATACTGTGCCACTTGGTGAATTTCTTAATGAACAACTTGCTAAAGCTAAAGAAATTGAGAATGCTGAACATGTTGAAACTCTTGAGAATTATGATTCACCTATTATGCCTAGCTCTCCTACTAGAGTGGAATCACCTGATGAACATGTCTTTGATAGGGAGACAGCTAGAGCCATTCTTGCTTGTAATGATAGAGATGAAGTTATAAAATTGCTTGCTGAAATGAAAGAAAAATCTATGAGGGAGAGAATGAAATATGATCCTAAGTTTGCTACCTCTCCCATATTTGTTACCGATAAGGATTATGAATTCTCTGTCGATCCTGAGTTAATTACCTTGGTTGAATCTGATCCTTTTCATGGCTATGAAACTGAAACCGTTGTGGCACATCTTACTAAATTAAATCATATAGCCACCCTATTTGCTCATGAGGAAAAAATTCGCTATTACTATATTCTTAAGTTGTTTCCTTTCTCATTAAAGGGTGATGCTAAGATATGGTATAATACTCTTGCTCTTGGTTGTGTGCGTAGTTCCCAAGATATGATTTATTACTTCTCTGAAAAATATTTTCCTGCTCATAAGAAACAAGCTGCCTTACAGGAAATTTTTAACTTTGTGCAAATTGAAGAAGAGAATCTCCCTCAAGCTTGGGGGAGGCTTCTACAATTACTTAATGCTTTGCCTGATCATCCTCTTAAGACAAATGAAATACTTGATGTCGGTGTATAAAACATGGGTATTTTATACCCTGACTTATGCACAGACAGTAGCAGCCTCCCTGCCGGCATGGGCTTGCCGGGAGCTACCAAGGCCAAGATTAAAGGCCCAGTTGCAGAAGCTGCTAAGGAGAAAACCAAGACAGAGTGCTAGCGAATACTCAACTTATAACGAAGACAAAGACATTTCCCGCCGGCAAGGATTTGACCCGGTAAGATGAAGACCCGGCAAGCTCCACCCAGCAAGCTTTTGCCAACTCACCAGCGCTCCACCTCACCAAGCAGCCAGCCGCTAATTGGTGAGGTGTCAACCATGCAGGCTGGTTGGTAGGGCTTGGCGGGCACGTGGCAGCACACAGGGAGAGGATTTGCCTTTAATGACACCCGTCCAGGAGGCGTGTCAGGCTAATAGGAGGTAGCTGGGCAAGCGGTGCAGAAACCTTGCCGGAGCCCCTCCTCAACGTGACACCTAATGGAGCATTAAATGCTTTTGTCCTAATCCGGTAGAGTTAGGTAAGATAGCACTGTTTGCTATCTAATCAAATTGTAAATACTATTTTGCCACTGTGGTGACCCCTTGAGCTATAAAAGAAGGGCCAGGGCAACTTTTACAATGATCGACCCCTTGAGCCACTCGCACGCGTAGCTGCTACTCCTGGGCCTTGCCAGAGAAAGCGCTTCCTGTACTTGTGCTCACCCACATCCAATACATCAAAGCAGGAGTAGTGTTTTACACCGCATGGTGGCCCGAACATGGGTAAATCCCTCGCGCCCTCCATTGTTTATGCTCTCTGTGCGTGTTGATCTCCCCCGCCGAACCACAAAGGGGCCACATGGCCCCATAGATGGTCATACCCACGACAACTTTGGCACGCCAAGTAGGAGGAGCGCTTGCACAGACCTGGATCAGTGGATTGCGTGTCAGCATCACCAACGTCATCTTCGTCATTGTCCTCCTCGTCGTTGATGGCTCCCAAGAAGAAGGGCATCACAATGGCGACCCCTTCGCACCTGTCTGTAGGCGGCGCAGGCGGCACGACCGCTGCGGGTGGTGCGGACACCGCGGTTGGCACGACCAGCGTAGGCGGCGTGGTCGCCATGCCCGCCGCAGGCGGTGCGGGAGATGGGCGTGCTGGAGGCAGCCGACTTCCTCGGCCCTCTAGCGAGCGAAGTCAAGATGGCGCGGGTGGAGCAGACGGATGCCTACCTCCTTCTCCTCGCCACGCCGACGCACGTAGCCACCGGAGCAGCAATGTCGAGGCCGGCGCGAACCAAAATCCCGCCGCAGTAGCGTCTAGGGATGCCGCTCCAGGAAAGATGCCGCGTCCGTCACCCAACAGCCGCGGCACAACTCCGAGCGGCGGTGATGACTCAGGGCAGCGGCGGCCGCCCGGCAAGACCCTAGTCGATTGGGTTCCGGATCCCCAGGCTCCACCTCCACCACGGCAACCTGCTGCTGATCATGAGCTACAGCAGCAAGACCGCAATGGCGCTCCTGCTGGCTCTACTAGGAGTAGAATGACGTCGCGCTCTTCGTTGCCGACCATACCAGCCACAGCAGCAGAGGCGATGGAGTGAGCCCAGATGCTGCTGAACTTTCCTCCGGCAGCAGAAAAGATGGACGAATGGAGAGCCACTGTTTAGAGCCTGATTGGGTTTGCCGAAGCCAGCAAATTGTAGCAAGCAGAGCCCTCACGGCTCCTGCAAATAGCACCGGTAGCTCTGAGTGGCGGCCGCGTTGACGGTGCTGCGCTAACGGTGCAATCGCCTCCGCGGCAACCGTCTAGACAGCAGCAACAACAGCGTCTACAACAGTGCCAAACCCAGCAATCTTTTGAGCCTGACGAGATGTTGATAGCCTCTTCAGATCCATGGGCGCGGCAAGATCAGCGGCAAGTACTGCGAGGTAGGCGGGTAGAGGACACCCGTACCATCATTGAACGACGCCGGGAGGCACACCGTCAATCTGACGCTTGCCACAGCCCCATCGTTGATGAGCCTGGGCCAGGGGTTGGCGGGTATCTACCTTATGAGGTTGGATGTCCTGCCTTCACTTGCGAGCTGCGGCAAGTCCGATGGGCATCCATCTGGGCCTTCAAGCCGGAGGTACCAGAGAAATATGACGGCAAGCTGAATCCGGCAAAATTTCTGGGCATCTACACGATTGTCGTGCAAGCTGCCGGGGGAAGAGATGAGAAGATCCTCGCCAACTATTTTCCGTTGGTACTGAAACCCAACGTAAGGTCTTGGCTGATGAACTTGCTGGAGAATTCTATTTCTTCGTGGTCAGATCTTTGCAATGAGTTCGTTGGTGCCTTTACCGGGGGCCATAAGGCTCCCGGTCAGCCCAGCGATCTGCAAGTGATTCCACATAGAGATGGGGAGACTTTGCGCAAGTATATCCAGAGATTCAGCTGTGTGCACTGCAACATCCCAGATGTTCATCCGGCAGCTGTGATTACCACATTTCACACAAATGTGCGCAACCGAAAAATGAGGGAAAAGATGAATGTCCGGCTACCGAAGACCGTCAACGAGCTTTACAAATTGGCGGATAAATGTGCATGTGCTGAGGAGGGGAGGAGACTTCCCGGTGAAGATGCAGGCGTGGAAGTTGATTCGGAAGACGACGACACTGCCACCCCAAAAAAGAATGGCCGAAAGCGTAATAGAAAGCACAAAGGCAAGAGTGTTATGGCTGTCAAAGGATCCGGCAACTCTGAGTCCGCCAAGAAGGCCAAGACTGAGAACTCCGGCAAGGAGGCTGCTGTATGTGCTGCTTGTCAGGAGGCGGCGGCAAACGAGAAGGCTGGCAAATTTGATGGGCCATACTGCAAGATCCACCGCACCAAAGGCCATGATCTCCAAGAGTGCTGACAAGTCAAGCACCTTGTTGAAAAATAGAAGGCTGAATATGAAAAGCTCGACAAAGAGAAGGGTCAAGATGGTGCTGGCGGATCTGGCAAGAAGGGTCGTGGTGGCCGAGGAGGCCGTCGCGGCAAGGCCAAGCAACAAAAAGAGAAGCCTGCTAGGGGCCGTGAGAAAAAGGAAGAGGATGATGGAACTGGCGAAGCAGATGACGACGAGTCCAGTGAGCAAGAGTTCGAAAAGGCAACGGAAGCCACGTGTGTTGACGGAGGCGCATCTTTGCACTCCTCTCACCGCCAGCTCAAACAATGGGCGTGTGAGGTTAATGCGGCAGAACCGGTGATGGGCTCTCGAAAGCCACTCAAATGGTCACACACACCTATCATTTTCAACGCGGAGGACCACCCTGATCGCATAACCGCGGTCGGGTGTTTGCCATTGTTGGTCTCACCAACAATTTGCAACCTCCAAGTAACGAAAATTCTAGTTGACGGTGGGGCCGATCTGAACTCGATCTCTCCAGAAGTAATCAAAAGGTTGCAGATCCCCGACAAGGAGCTCAAGAAAACGGGTACATTTCAAGGAGTAAATCTAGGAAGGAGTCAGCCCAAGGGGAAGATCACATTGCCGGTGACGTTTGGCGGGGAATTGAACTACAGGATAGAAAAGATTGTGTTCGACGTCGTCAAGATCCCTTTGTTGTATAATGGAATTCTTGGCCGCCCAGCCTTGGCAAAATTCATGGCAGCGTCTCATTATGCATACAACATGTCAAAAATGCCAGGGCCAATGGGTGTCATTTCCATCAGCTCCGACCAAAAAGATGCAGTTATTTGCGTAGACAAGATGTACAGAGATGCGGTTGCTGCAGAGGCCGCCAGGGCGCGAGCTCCCGCCAAGAAGAAGGGAAGCAAGAAATCCGGCAAGACTTCTGGCAACAGCTCCGGGAAGCGCACCTCTTCGGAGTGCTGCGCGCCTGTTGAAGACTCGCCGGAATGCTCTACCGGCAAGAAATCCAAAGTTACTTCCCCAGCAACCACGAAGGTACCGACAAGGGAGAATGGCACTGATGGTACCTTCACCATCACTGCCACCCTCGACAGCAAATAGGAAGGCGCGCTCATTGCCTTCCTGTGGGCGAATGTCGATGTGTTCGCATGACGACCATCTGACATCCCCGGTGTTCCCAGGGAGGTAATTGAGCACCACCTTCCTGTCTGTCCCCACGCTCGGCCCGTCAAGCAGAAGGTCAGGAAGCAGGCTTTGGAGCAGCAACAATTTATTGCCGAGGAAATCAAGATGCTTGAAGCAGCAGGTTTGGTGAGAGGTGTACTGCATCCAACTTGGTTGGCCAATCCAGTAGTAGTACGCAAGGTAAACGGGAAGTGGAGACTTTGTATCGATTATACTGATATCAACAAAGCATGTCCAAAAGATCCTTTCCCCTTGCCACGCATCGACCAAATTGTAGTCTCAACTTCAGGCTATGATTTGCTATCCTTCCTCGATGCATATTCTGGATATCATCAGATATTCATGGCCAAGGAGGATGAGGAGAAAACCGCATTCATTACTCCATGTGGTACATACTGCTTCGTGTGTATTCCTTTCGGATTAAAGAGTGTCGAGTCAACATTTGCAAGAGCGGTCCAAATTGGTTTTGAGCCCCAGCTGCACAGGAATGTGGAGGCATATATGGATGATATAGTGGTCAAAACCAAGGACAGATCAACTCTCATTCAAGATTTAGAAGAAATGTTTGCAAACTTGCGCAAGATCAATTTGAAGCTCAATCCCTAGAAGTGTGTGTTTGGCATTCCATCCGGCAAGCTTCTCGGGTTCTTTGTATCTCAACGTGGAATTGAAGCAAATCCCGACAAGATCAAGGCAATTGAGCAGATTCAGGCACCAAAAAGCGTCAAGGATGTGCAGCGCCTTGCCGGCTGCGTTGCTGCGTTAAGTAGGTTCAATTCAAGATCTGCCGAGCGTGCCCTGCCTTTTTTCAAGATTTTGAAAAAGGCAGGTCCAATGAAATGGACTCCGGAAGCGGAAGCCGCGCTGTAGGATTTGAAGCGATACCTCTCCTCCGCGCCAACACTAGTTGCACCTAGACCACAAGAGCCGTTGATGTTATATGTAGCGGCAACAAATCAAGTGGCTTGTGCTGCATTAGTGGCACAGAGGGAAGTTGATGACGAAGGAGCAGCCGCGGCAAGCCCGTCCAGTAGCAACACGGAATCTTCTCTGGCAAGACCTAGTGCCGACAAATCAGAAATGGCGCGAGCAAAGGATATAGATCAGCAAGTGGTGCTGAAGAAGAAGGTGATGCAGCGGCCCATGTATTTTGTTAGTTCCCTTCTGCAGGGGGCTAGATCAAGATACTCAGGGGTGCAGAAGTTGCTTTTCGGCCTTCTTATGGCCTCGAGAAAGCTGCGTCACTACTTCCAAGTGCATGAGATCACCGTCGTCACTCACTTTCCATTGCAACGCATCTTAAGGAATCCAGAAGCAACCGGCAGGATAGTAGAGTGGGCGTTGGAACTATCAAGCTTTGCACTTAAGTTTGAAAGCACTTCAACCATTCAAAGCAGGGCCTTGGCGGAGTTCATTGCGGAATGGATGCCAATGCAAGACGAAGAAATTGTAGAAACAACTCTCCCCGGCAAAGAAATGACTAAGGAATGGACCATGTACTTTGACGGCGCTTTCTCGCTGCTAGGTGCCGGTGCCGGAGAGCTGCTTGTCGCACCCACCGGAGAGCACCTCAAGTATGTGATACAAATGCACTTTCCTAGGGAGCAAGCCACAAACAACACTGCTGAGTACAAAGGACCCATTGCTGTTCTTAGGATCGCAGTGGACCTTGGAATCAGAAAGTTGATCATCTGTGGTGACCCGTAGCTCGTTGTGAAGCAAGTAAACAAAGATTATCAGAGCCCGTTGATGGAAGCATACGTGGCAGAAGTGAGGAAATTGGAAGAACACTTTGATGGGTTGCAAACAGAGCACATTCCTCGTGCGGAAAACAACATTGCAGACCACCTATCAAAGTGTGCCGCTCAGAAGCTACCTGTGGAACCAGGAACTTTTGTGCTCCATTTGAATCAACCTACAGTTACTCCATCAACGCAAGCCAGCAAGAGAAGAAAGTTGAACATCGGCAAGTATTTTCCGGCAGAGCTCCCAGAAGCTGCCAACAAGAAGGTTGGCGGGGATAACGACACGGCTGCCGGTAAGCAGCAGCTTCGCGCAGAACCACAGCTTCTTACCGCTGAGGCAAGCGCTCCCGTGGCCGAAGAAATGCCTTTAGTCCTTGTCATCGAGCCACAGGCTCCGACATGGGCACAGCAGATAGTCCAATTCCTTCAAACAGGAGAGCTTCCCGATGAATAAGAAGAAGCTAAGAAAGTAGCTCGTCAGTCAAGTATGTATCAGTTTGTGGATAACGCACTATACAAAAAGAGACCAAACGGTGTGAAATTGAAGTGTGTCTGCCGGGAAGATGGACTAAAGTTGTTGGCAGAGATACATGGAGGCATATGTGGCTCTCACATAGGGTCAAGAGCACTTGCCGGCAAAGCTTTCCTGCAAGGCTTCTATTGGCCCACTGCCCTCCAGGATGCAACTGAGCTAGTAACCAAGTGTGAAGCATGCCAGTTTCATTCGAAGAATATACATCAGCTAGCTCAAGCTCTTCAAACAATCCCTCTCTCCTGGCCTTTTTTGGTATGGGGGCTCGACATCTTGGGCCCCTTCCCCCGTGCTACCGGGGGCTTTGAGTACTTGTACGTCGCTATCGACAAGTTCACAAAGTGGCCTGAAGTAGAGCCAGTGACGAAGGTGACAGCACAGTCAGCCGTCATGTTCTTTAAAGGATTGGTTTGCCGTTTTGGAGTCCCTAACAGGATCATCACCGACAACGGCACACAATTCACGAGCCGCACCTTCATGTAGTATATCTAAGACCTTGGCGGCAGAATCTGATTTGCATCTGTTGCTCACGCGAGAAGCAACGGCCAAGCGAAAAGGATGAATGCTGAAGTGATGCGTGGTCTCAAGACAAGAACCTTTGACAAGCTGCACAGGTGTGGAAGACGCTGGGTTGATGAGTTGCCGGTGGTTCTTTGGTCACTCAGGACGACACCAAATCGAGCTACCGGCCAGACACCCTTCTCCCTAGTCTACGGTGCAGAAGCAGTGCTCCCCACGGAACTCATATACGGGTCGCCTCGAGTACTCGCCTATGATGAGGCAGAGCAAGAGCTGTTGCGGCAAGATGACGCAATGCTCCTTGAGGAAGATCGTCTTCGGGCAGCTGTGCGAGCTGCACGCTACCAGCAAGCCATGCGCTGCTATCATAGCCGCAAAGTGCATGCCCAGAGCCTTGAGGAAGGCGACCTTGTTCTTCGGTGCATTCAGTCCGGCAAGAGATCAAACAAGTTGATGCCAAAGTGGGAAGGCCCTTATCTGGTAGTAAAAGTCACCAGACCCGGCGTAGTCCATCTGGAGACCGAAGATGGCATTCAAATGCAAAACTCGTGGAATATCGAGCATCTTCGCAAGTTCTACCCATAAGGCATGGTTGCCGGGCCTTCTGGCAACCCCTTTTGTACAAGCCTTGTCGGCGAGACATGTAACCCTTTGTACAAAGCCAGGCACAGATCCTGTGCATAATAAAGATAAGTATTTCACAACTCCGCGTACATTTTCATTTATGTATGAGAGTGTGCTGTGTTGTGATTACACTTTAATTTCTATGGAATGACTGATAAACCGTCAAGGTTCCCAAACCACTCTTTTCTCTTCTTTCTTTTTCTTAAAAGGATGGAAGGATTCCTCGCGCACAAGTTTCCTGGGGGGAGTGACGTGGGGTACCATTTTTATGACATTCAAGTGATCATTTCGTACAACAAGGGAAACAGAACAAGGAAAAGCTAAGTTGAAAAACTTTAGAGCATTTTCTTTGTTACATTTGTGTTTTCCCCTTGAGCAATTTCGTGTTTGTATGAGAAACCTGCACGTGGAGGAATCTTGTCGTGATCAGGTTGAACTCTTGTTCTGCCTCGAGTCCGCTCGGCAGGGCATGTAGCTGCATTGTGACGGCAAACGTCTTGCCGATGGCAGTGCTTCCAGCAGGCTGCTAAGGACCCGTTCCTCTAAGCGCTCGTGGTAAGTACGTGTACCAGCAAAACTACCACGCTAAGAATGGCAAGATACCTTGCCAGAGGCGGCACTTCCAACGAGCTGCTAAGGACCTGTTCCTCGAGCACTCGCGGCAAGCGTGCGCACCGGCAAGTTTCCGAATAAACGTAAGGAATGCAATCATACAAAGGCGGAATAAGACAAGGAAAAATGACATGCATTCATTTGAGCCCAACAAACAGTAGATTTTCATTAAAAAGAAGTGCTTGATTACATTTTATTGGCCCTTCCCCCAGGGTTTATATCGAGTGCAAGGGGGCAAAAGGGGCGCCTAGGCGAAGGACGGCTCGTTGCCGGGAGACCAGATGATGGTGCTGCCGGCGATCAGCCAGACTCGTCGCCGTCGTCTTCGATCTTCATGCCCGGAGAGCCATCGTCATCGCCGTCATCATCCTCATCCTCAGCATCGCTGGAGGAAGCGGTATCGCTGTCGCTCGAGCTCTCTGCACAGCATTCCAGGCGGGCGCCCGACGCCCCGAAGAACTTCATGACAAGCGTATCTGGTCCGTCCAGCCTGAAGTGAAGAAGATGCCCTTGCCCTAAGTAGCGGGCACGAGCGAAGGACTTCCACCCGCGCGTGAAGTACATAATGCCATTGTTGGAGGTTTCGACGATTACCCAGACCGGACCGTTGCAGCAACCTTCCACGCGCAGCCATAAGCCATGCAGATGGCAGCCCTCCATCTCCCTAGCAAAGGGATGAGGAAGACGCAGCCAACTCCGCGGCTGATCACGCAACTCCAAAACGAACTCTTCCACCATATCTTTTGTGTGGCCGTCTGCCGGTAGAAGAGAAGCCAAAGATGGAGCAGCGAGCGCCCCGCCACAACCGCCCTGACCACGGGCGCCGCGTCGACCACGGCCACGGGCCGCGGCTCATCCTTGAGCACTGGAGCCGGCATCCGCATCCACGGCCAAAGCATGGGCATGAAGCCAAGAACAAGCTCTCACTACGGCGGCGGAGGGACGACCGTGGGCTCTCCTCCTCGCCATGTTGTCGTCAGATGCGAAAGAAGAAGATAGGAGGACAAGACAATGGTTGCTGAAGACTGAGGCGGGAGGAGATGGATGAGCATCACACCCCGCGTCTCCCCCTCTTATAGAGGGTGTGCAGGAGGCTGGCTCTTCATCGTCTTCGGGCGGCCGCCCACGATCGCCAATCCCGCACCGTGCGCTTCTGGCGGGCGCACTACTCCAGCAACCGTCCAAGCTGGCCAATCCCACGCTATGCGCTTCTGGTGGGGCGCATTACTCCAACGACCGCCCCGCTTTGCCAATCCATGGCCCTGCATGCATGCAAGCGCGCGTGATGAAGGAGCACGGGAAAAGGGGAAGTAAAGACAGACACAGATGTAGATTAATAAAGAAGCAAAGAAGATCTCAAAGGAAATAACCATCATGACGAAAAATTATAGCGGCAGTTTTCGTGCTGTGTGTCTGTGCATTGTTTGGGCCTAACCAAACGACGCTTCGGACACGCGTATGGCCCAAGCCCGGGGTCTCCTGTCGGTGTATAAAACATGGGTATTTTAAACCCTGACTTATGCACAGACAGTAGCAGCCTCCCTGCCAGCATGGGCTTGCCGGGAGCTGCCAAGGCCAAGATTAAAGGCCCAGTTGCAGAAGTCGCTAAGGAGAAAACCAAGACAGAGTGCCAGCGAATACTCAACTTATAACGAAGACAAAGACATTTCCTGCAAGCAAGGATTTGACCCGGCAAGCTCCACCCGCCAAGCTTTTGCCAACTCATCAGCGCTCTGCCTCACCAAGCAGCCAGCCGCTAATTGGTGAGGTGTCGACCACGCAGACTGGTAGGTAGGGCTTGGCGGGCATGTGGCAGCACGCAGGGAGAGGATTTGCCTTGAATGACACCCGTCCAGGAGGCGTGTCAGGCTAATAGGAGGTAGCTGGGCAAGCGGTGCAGAAACCTTGCCGGAGCCCCTCCTCAACGTGACACCTAACGAAGCATTAAATGCTTTTGTCCTAATCTGGCAGAGTTAGGTATGATAGCACTGTTTGCTATCTAATCAAATTGTAATTACTGTTTTGCCACTGTTGTGACCCATTGAGCTATAAAAGTAGGTGTAGGGTAACGCAGCAGAAAACAAAAATTTTCCGACCTACGCACCAGCCCAGGACCACTATGGAGACTGCATACAAGGTTTGATCATTTTCGTTACCGACTCGTAGCGCAGCGAAAGTAGAGTCGATGATGATCGGTGGTGCAGATCCCCGCAGCTAGGATTTACAACCTCCCAACCGCGAGGATGTATACCCTCGTCTTCCCTTTGGACAGCCCTCCGGGAGGCGGTCAAACAGTCCCCCGGACGGTGTCGCGGACAGCCCTTCGGGAGGACCTTCGAAACTCGAACGGTCACTCGGACAGCCCTTCGGGAGGACTCACAGAACTCGGACCGTCACTTGGACAGCCCTTCGGGAGGCACTCACGAACAGCCCCTCGGGCACTAAGATCGAAACTACGACCTCTCTACAGAGTTGCACACATACGGTGTCAACTATCCGGCAGGGCTTCGCCGTCCAGAACTAGTTCCCACCGGAACCCAGACAGCCTTTCGGCTCTACGAAACTCTTTTCGTGGGAGGGAGAGAGAAGCCAGATCATTGCATGGCACTTGTATGTGAGAAGGAGTGAGTCTTTAGGCAGCCCCCTCCACCCCTATTTATAGGCCATGCCCAAGGGTGGCTTCTCCAAGAAGCCAAGGGGGAAAATACCAAAGGACCCTCAAGGTGGCTTCTCCAAGAAGCCACCCAAAAAGCACTTTCACTATTCACGACGACATTTTTCAGCGTCCGTTCAAACTGAAAATATTTATGTGGGCTTAGAACATTTCCAGTACCCACTAAAATAATTTTCAACGCGTTCTGGAACAATTCCAGTTTAGTGATTTCATCTGCGAAAAGCATCTGAAGCGGTTCCGGCAGCCCCGGAACATTTCCGGTTTTTCTTCCAGAAAATTCCCAGAAGTTTCCAGAATGATTCTGGCATCCTCCAAGAATTATCAGGCATGTGCCGAAACCATTTTGACTTAATGGTATCCCCTGAAACAACTTTTCAGTTTCACCGGAACTCATCCGGTGACCTCTCTCTGCGGAACTTTTCCGCTGTCCGAAACTTTTCGGTGTCCGAAACTTTTCGGTGTCCGAAACTTTTTCGGTGATTTTCTCTCAGACTCCCTGTCTAGTATTCAGCAGGTAGATGACCCTTAAGCGTGTGACCCTATAGGTTCGGTGAAGTATAGACATGACACGGAACCCCTTCCGATCAATGATCAACATCGGAGCCGTGGACACCCATATTGACCCCTATACCCACACGAATGAATATTCGAGTGAACCTCCAGTTGCCGTGTGCTATTCCTGTTGCTTCGCGATATGTTACAAATACCCGAGGTGAGACATGTAGGCATTCCCGTGGATCAACAACTTGTCCACTATGCTAGTTACCTCGTTACCGGTATTGTTCTCTTTTCTCGTTACCGTGTTCCAGCATCCCCGTGATCAAATCACATAGTGTCTGGCCAGACGATGATGGATACCGTAACACCGAGAGGGCCCAGAGATATCTCTCCATCGTCGGAGGAGCAAATCCCAATCTTGAGCTATCAAGTTACTTGACATACTTTCCCATGAACCCGTAAGCCGCCGTAATAGCCATCCATTTACGGATGACGTTTAACAAACCCCAAAGTTCATGAATCAAGCATGAAGAAACTCAATACTCTCATGGTCTGAGGAATCATGCAAACATTAACCATCTCTGTGTTATTAACCATAAACTTGTGACGAATGTATCTCATAGCATAACATCAATCGGGTCGATTCAACACAAATGTTCTTCTAACATTTGTGCCCTCAAAGTTGCTGGCATAGACATGCCTATGATTGGGAAAACATAATCATCATGCAACACCTGAGCTAGTCTTAGAGGCATGACTAGGAATACATTTTACCGTTTATTATTCCACACGTGCACATGGGTTTTCCCCAGAGCCTTTATGGATATACGGGCTCGGGAACCACAGCAGTTATAGCATGGAACATAAACCTAATTATGAACACGGAGATAAATAATAACATTTATTATTGCCTCTAGGGCATATCTCCTACAGACTCCCACTTGCACTAGAGTCAATAATCTAGTTAATGCTAATGCACTTTACACCTGTGGCACACCGGAGCAACTACCTGCAGTAGTGTCCCATTGACAAAAGCCATCTTGGAACCATACTAAGTTCATGAATGAACTATATGATTCAACATCTTCTTTCTCGCTTTTAAAAGCGGCAACATACTTCGCCTCTGTTATAGAATTCGCCACAGTAACTTGTTTGGAACAATTTCCAACTACCGTGCCACCATATTGTGTTTTACACAAAACCCTCAAATTAAATCAAAAATCGCTTGGAGCATGGATGAAGACTGTATCGATGTAACCTTTTACAACGAAATCTTCATGATCTCCGCTTGCGAGAAAACATGTCATCAGTGCTACTATAGTACTCAATGACCCTTTTTCACTGTTGTCCCATGATCAGAACTTTTGATCACCTTGGTATTTATACTCGCAACAACTTTGGAGTATTGGACATATCTGGTTGTTTTTACATACCATGGAATACATGATTAATCCAAACACAAGAGTGTGTGGAATCTCCATCATGTATTTTGCTCATCAGTGTTTTGGGACACCGAGTCTTGCAAAAACTCTTTCCATGTGACTTCGGCAAGAATCACTCCTTGACGGTTTTTAATGCTAAAAGGTTTTAGCATTTTGTCAATATGTATCTTTGCTCAGCCCCATCAGGTAAATCTATCTCCATAGATCATCATGCCTAATATTAAGGCTATTTAGCCCAAGCACTTCATCAAAAAACCCTTTTTAAATGAAGTCCTAATTCGTGTCAAGAAATTTAATTACAATTAACAATGTGTCAAGCACACAACGTTTTTAGAAATATTATTATGCTCCCACTTACTTTCTTGAATCACAAGCATCTTCGTTACCCATTGATGAAGTCAAAACCCTTTTAACCATTTCATCAAAACACAAAGATTCCAACTCCATTTTGCTCTCTTCTGTCCATTGCTGGAACTCTGAAGTTTGCATACTTACTAGCATCCTCTGGATTGACAAAATACCTTGGACTGTAACACATGCAAGTCCTTGGTTTCATTTCCATCAGGTGGAAATCCTTTTGTCATCCATTGTTTTATATCTCATGATATGAAATATGTATTAATTGCTAGTTCAACCCGAACCGACTTTAAGCATCGCTACGGTGAAGCAACCTCATCGTAGTCAACTCCTTGAACTTGTATATTGCAACAAGTCGAGCTTTCTGGATAAAACATTTTTATTCGTATCAGTTATAGTTCCATAAATATTTGTCGGACTCTAAGTCTTCCGAAAGGTGTATCAAGGTTTTAATCTTGAATCACTTATATGGAAACTATCTCGGATTGTATTGGCATTTAGCCAATTCCGGAGTCAGGGCCCATCAACGCTTCCTTGTGTATCGTAGGTATACTGTTGTCTAACAACAATATCTCATTTGCGCACCTGAGAGGTTTGCACAAGCCTTGCCTACGTGGTTCAGCTGCAAGTTCGACCGAAGTCCATACATTTTATTGTAGAGACTTCCGTATCAGTCGCAGTAGGAAACTCTGGAATTGCTTCCAAGGTCTCTTTCCTTTGACCTGATGACGAAGATACTGTTTATCTTGTCGAGTTGCACTATTCTCCCACTCACCTTTTGAAAGAACCATTTTCTTCAAAAAGCATACCGTTCTTTGTGGCAAACCTATTTGCCTCGGTATAGTGAGGGAGGAATACCCAATTACTTGGGATAACCTACAAAGTAGCACTTGCCTGATTTGAAATAGGTTTGTAACCTTTTACACAAGCCCCATATTCCAAATGTTAAGAAAAGATATGACATGGTTGGGCATACCATACCATGGTGTCATTTCAACAGACCCGATGGAGCTCTTTTCAGTGTAAAAGCCGCAGTCTCTAAAGCATCACCTTAAAAGGGATAATGGCAAATTTATTCATGTCATCTTTGATCTTACCATGTCATAAATGGTTCGATTACATCTTCATGGACTTTCCACTCACAGTGGTGTTCCGGGAGGTGTAAGTTATGAAACTCTTTTCACAACTCATCAGACATTCGCTAAACTTGTAACTCAAATATTTCTTTCTGCAATCGAATTGTAGAAACATAATTTTCTTGTTACAATAACTTCTACTTCATTTTGAAAACCTTTCAAATGATTTCAAAAGATCCAGACTTACGTATCATCAAGTAAATATCCATATATCTACTTGAGTCATTTCTGAAGATAGATAAATCCACTACTTGCAACAACATTTATCGGACTACATATATCAAAATGTATGATCACCAATAAGTTCTTTGCTCGTTCCTTATGGCCTGTGAACGGTATTTCAGTCACTTTACTTTTCGGAGGAAAGTTGCAAGTGTCAGGTGATTCAAAATCAAACGACTTCAAAATCCATCATAATGGAATTTTCCATGCGGGTTTCTCCAATGTGACCAAATGCAGTGCCACACTTGTGTGGTATTCTTTTAGTCTTATGACATTTAGCGTCAGTGTTATGGATGTATCATATTACCATCAATATTCATAACATACGTCCCATCTAGGATGGAAGCATGGCCCTTCATGTTATTCATAATACTGAACAACAATTGTTGTTTTTATGAACAACTCTTTTGCAACAAACATTGTGCAACGAGCTAGAGTGTATGAAACTCTAAAATGAATTATGAAAGTAAACCCAGAGGTAATGTATTATTATCAATATTCATAACATACATCTCATTCATAATGAAAGTATGGCCCTTATGTTATTCATAACATCGAACATCAAAAGTTCTCTTATAAACAACCTTCTTGCAAGATACCTTATGCAATGGGCTAGAGTTTGTGAAACCCCAAACGAATTATAAAAATAAATACAGATGGTAATACACCGATGGAAGGTATAGTAACATTTACTATGTTCCCTGTGTATACCTAAACCTCATTTCTGGCTAGTCTTTTAGGCCATAGTAGTTCTTACATCGAATTGCAACAGAATGCAATCGAGCGGGTATCTTTGTGATTGTCTCACAATACCCAAGAATTAGTGATTAACATGTTTAACCATAATTCCCAAGAACTATATCTTTTACCAGCCTTCTATACATCAAAAACTTGTATGACATTCATACATGAGCTGGATATTCCAGTCTTCTTTCTTTTTGCCTTTATACTTCTAACAGTTTAACTTTCAGTATTTCTCCTACTCTCAGAAGAAGCATCCAACTTAAGAGTGGCGTTAGCCCCGGACTTCCTAGGCGTGAAAGTTTCACCAACACCCTTCGGACACTTCCATTCTCTTTAAGTTGTTTGTTTTATTCACCTTTCATCATATGACAGGCGTTCTACTGGATCCCTCTCTTATTAGTCTAATGCATAGTAAACTCCTTTACTAATAGTTTGCAAACAAACATTGCTTTGGATATCTCATATCTTTTAGCCTTTGTCTGTCTCTGAAAATGATTTTCAGATTCCATGAATATCACATAACTATCCAAACTTTCGAAGTTCGGGTCTCATGGACGCAAACATATTTCACTTGACTAAAAATGGAATTCTAGCTTTTGGATCGAAGGACGAGAGTCACATGATCCATAGCATAAGCGAGAGAATACCGAAAGTATGCGATAGGACAAAGTCCTTCTTGGCACTCTTGAGGACAATCCTCACATTACGTTACCAACCGTAAAGTTTTAACCAGATATTTAACAGCTATTCAATTTTAATAGGGAAGGTGGAAACGCGAGCCATTATTCTACAACTATTAGCAAACCACACTTAGACAGTGTTCAAAATTAATTGCACTGAGAATTAAACAAGTTAATTCAACAGTGCGCTCCCACTCAAATCAATATCTCTCATAATTGATTGTGAGTGATTCAAGATCCATATTACAATTCAACGCCAAGGATGTGTCCATCTCAAGTGACGAGAATTGCAATCGATAGGCCAACTTGCCAATCACATCTCTATGTGACTCTTGTTCATCTTTCGATGGGCGTGTTCCGAGCTCAGGACGCTCCTCCAGAACGTCAAGACAACCAAGTGATCTTGCTGCGAGGTCTCAACTCACCCGCCTCACACTTCCCTAATCGTTCGCACCCATGTGTCCATGTGATGCCCCGAAAAGTTAGGTGCCGTGACGGTGCTACACTTGGGAGAACACTAACTACTTGATATTTTGTGAGAGATCACCCTAATAAAAGCGACTACCGTGCAATCAAGAAGGGTGCAACATAAGGGATAAACATCTCAGGCAATTCATAATAGCATGATATGGTATAGCCCTTTCTGACGGAGAAGTCTTGTATTTCTTCGTCTTCGGCATTCGCGTCGGTGTTCACCTTTGCGAAGATTGCCACCACCTTGTCGATGCACCAGATAATATTGCTATCTCTATAGCTAATAAAATAATGCATTACAACAAGTTTGACACGCAGGTTATTTAAAGTGCAATCATATGGCTCCAGCCATCATGCCGAATCATGACACACAGGTCATGTTAATCAATTTACATCATATAGTCATCTCATACATAATCAAATTAAATATGAGCACTCCTATACCACATCATATGCACATGCAAACCCTCCTGCAAAACCAAGTTAGACGCCTCTAATCGGTTCATGCAAAAACTTGTTTTTATGTGGCTTCTAAGGTTTCGAAACAAACCGAAACTACCAACGTCCATCATCAAGTATGATAATTCAAGTCGCTAGATTAACTTTCCAGGGTGTATGAAAACCGAGATAATAAAATCTCGAGCCCCATACTAAACTTCGTCATACGCGTGACCCCCGTGCAGATCATATCTGCATTGCCCTTTTGTCTGCGAAATTTCATCTTTCCTTTTAACTACGGTGGAATTCAATGAACTGTTAGCACTTCGTTGATCAATCAGGATCGCGGATTGCCAGAACTTTGAAACTCCACCATACTGTTATCAAGATCAGAAATACGCAAATTCTAGGGAAGCAACAAGAACATCGGGTAACAGATTTCATCTGCTACCCGCACAAATAATTTTCAGTAATAGAACTCATCTACTACCTAATTATATTGTGCAACACCCATACATCTCTATGTATTCTAGATCGCAACCTGCATCTACGCATAGCACGGCTCATGATGCCACTGTAGGGTAACGCAGCAGAAAACAAAAATTTTCCGACCTACGCACCAGCCCAGGACCACTATGGAGACTGCATACAAGGTTTGATCATTTTCGTTACCGACTCGTAGCGCAGCGAAAGTAGAGTCGATGATGATCGGTGGTGCAGATCCCCGCAGCTAGGATTTACAACCTCCCAACCGCGAGGATGTATACCCTCGTCTTCCCTTTGGACAGCCCTCCGGGAGGCGGTCAAACAGTCCCCCGGACGGTGTCGCGGACAGCCCTTCGGGAGGACCTTCGAAACTCGAACGGTCACTCGGACAGCCCTTCGGGAGGACTCACAGAACTCGGACCGTCACTTGGACAGCCCTTCGGGAGGCACTCACGAACAGCCCCTCGGGCACTAAGATCGAAACTACGACCTCTCTACAGAGTTGCACACATACGGTGTCAACTATCCGGCAGGGCTTCGCCGTCCAGAACTAGTTCCCACCGGAACCCAGACAGCCTTTCGGCTCTACGAAACTCTTTTCGTGGGAGGGAGAGAGAAGCCAGATCATTGCATGGCACTTGTATGTGAGAAGGAGTGAGTCTTTAGGCAGCCCCCTCCACCCCTATTTATAGGCCAAGCCCAAGGGTGGCTTCTCCAAGAAGCCAAGGGAAAAAATACCAAAGGACCCTCAAGGTGGCTTCTCCAAGAAGCCACCCAAAAAGCACTTTCACTATTCACGACGACATTTTTCAGCGTCCGTTCAAACTGAAAATATTTATGTGGGCTTAGAACATTTCCAGTACCCACTAAAATAATTTTCAACGCGTTCTGGAACAATTCCAGTTTAGTGATTTCATCTGCGAAAAGCATCTGAAGCGGTTCCGGCAGCCCCGGAACATTTCCGGTTTTTCTTCCAGAAAATTCCCAGAAGTTTCCAGAATGATTCTGGCATCCTCCAAGAATTATCAGGCATGTGCCGAAACCATTTTGACTTAATGGTATCCCCTGAAACAACTTTTCAGTTTCACCGGAACTCATCCGGTGACCTCTCTCTGCGGAACTTTTCCGCTGTCCGAAACTTTTCGGTGTCCGAAACTTTTTCGGTGATTTTCTCTCAGACTCCCTGTCTAGTATTCAGCAGATAGATGACCCTTAAGCGTGTGACCCTATAGGTTCAGTGAAGTATAGACATGACACGGAACCCCTTCCGATCAATGATCAACATCGGAGCCGTGGACACCCATATTGACCCCTATACCCACACGAATGAATATTCGAGTGAACCTCCAGTTGCCGTGTGCTATTCCTGTTGCTTCGCGATATGTTACAAATACCCGAGGTGAGACATGTAGGCATTCCCGTGGATCAACAACTTGTCCACTATGCTAGTTACCTCGTTACCGGTATTGTTCTCTTTTCTCGTTACCGTGTTCCAGCATCCCCGTGATCAAATCACATAGTGTCTGGCCAGACGATGATGGATACCGTAACACCGAGAGGGCCCAGAGATATCTCTCCATCGTCGGAGGAGCAAATCCCAATCTTGAGCTATCAAGTTACTTGACATACTTTCCCATGAACCCGTAAGCCGCCGTAATAGCCATCCATTTACGGATGACGTTTAACTAACCCCAAAGTTCATGAATCAAGCATGAAGAAACTCGATACTCTCATGGTCTGAGGAATCATGCAAACATTAACCATCTCTGTGTTATTAACCATAAACTTGTGACGAATGTATCTCATAGCATAACATCAATCGGGTCGATTCAACACAAATGTTCTTCTAACATTTGTGCCCTCAAAGTTGCTGGCATAGACATGCCTATGATTGGGAAAACATAATCATCATGCAACACCTGAGCTAGTCTTAGAGGCATGACTAGGAATACATTTTACCGTTTATTATTCCACACGTGCACATGGGTTTTCCCCAGAGCCTTTATGGATATACGGGCTCGGGAACCACAGCAGTTATAGCATGGAACATAAACCTAATTATGAACACGGAGATAAATAATAACATTTATTATTGCCTCTAGGGCATATCTCCTACAGTAGGGACAGGGCAACTTTTACAAGGATCGACCCTTTGAGCCACTCACACACGTAGCTGCTGCTCCTAGGCCTTGCCAGAGAAAGCGCTCCCTGTACTTGTGCTCACCCACATCCAATACATCAAAGCAGGAGTAGGGTTTTACACCTCACGATGGCCCGAACCTGGGTAAATCCTTCGCGCCCTCCATTGTTTCTGCTCTCTGTGCGTGTTGATCTCCCCCGCAGAACCGCAAAGGGGCCGCATGGCCCCATAGATGGTCGTACCCACGACACTTGATATCTTCTATAATGGACTAACCGATGCTTCTAGGGACTACCTAGATAGTTGTGCTAGTTGTGTTTTCAGGGAATGGACTATTGAACAGGCTGAGGAAGTATTGAATAATATATTAAAGAATGATAATGAATGGACACTTCCTGAACCACCGCCTAAACCCACTCCGAAGAAGAGGGGTATTTTATTTCTCAGTCCTTAAGATATGCAAGAAGCAAAGAAATGTATGAAGGAAAAAGGTATTAAAGCTGAAGATGTTAAGAATTTGCCACCTATTGAAGAAATATATGGTCTTGACACGCCACCACAGGTGGTAGAGGTAAATTATTTCATAAAATTTGATGAAGGTGATATTCCTTATAAGAAACCTCCAAGTCAATGCTTGTATGAATTTGACAATTATATTATCAAGCAAGATCATTTCAATGCAAATGTTATGAAACAATTAAAACGAAATGCCTATATGATTGATCACTTGAGTGACTTGTTCTTTAGAATTGTTAATGATGTCAAGGGTGTAGGTAAACATGCATCTATGGTTCAAACCCAATTAGAACAAGTTGCTAAATCTCAAAGTGAATTGCCCAACGAAATGAATAACAATATGAATGATCATGTTATTAGGGTAATGACTAGAGGAGGTAGAATGACTCAGGAGCCACTTTATCCTGAAGGCCACCCTAAAAGAATTGAACATGACTCTCAAAGAATTAATGTTGATGCACCTAGTCCCTCTAAAAAGAAAAAGAAAAATGGTAGGACTTTCCATACTTCTAGTGAACCTGAGGTAGAAAAACCCTTAGAGGATAATAATGATGTTTCTATTTCTGATGCTGAAACACAATCTGGCAATGAACAACCACCTAGTGATAATGATAATGATAATGATAAAGATAATGATGATGCTCATGTGGATGCTCAACCAGATAATGGCAAAGAACCTGATAATGATGTTGAAATAGAACCTGCGGTTGATCTTGATAACCCACCTCCTAAAAATAAACGTTATGATAAAAGAGACTTTATTGCCAGAAAACATGGTAAAGAAAGAGAACCATGGGTTCAAAAACCCATGACCTTTCCTCCTAAACCATCTAAGAAAAAGGATGAGGAAGAATTTGAACGCTTTGCTAAAATGCTTAGGCTAGTCTTTTTGCGTGCTCATTTGACTGATATTTTAAAGATGCCTCCTTATGCTAAATACATGAAAGACATTGTCACAAATAAAAAAAAGATACCTGAAGCTGAAATTTCTACCATGCTGGCAAATTATTCTTTTAAGGACGGAGTACCTAAGAAATTAGGAGATCCAGGAATACCAACTATACCATGCTCCACTAAAAGAAATTATGTCAAAACTGCTTTGTGTGATTTAGGAGCCGGTGTTAGTGTTATGCCCTTTTCTTTATACAAAAGACTTGATTTAAATAAACTCACTCCCACTAAAATATCATTGCAAATGGCTGACAAATCAGCTGCCATTCCTATCGGTGTTTGTGAGGATGTGCCCGTTGTAGTTGCAAATGTTACTATCCTAACAAACTTTGTTATACTTGACATGCCCGAGGACGACAACATGTCGATTATCCTTGGTAGACCCTTTTTGAATACTGCAGGGGCTGTTATTGATTGCAACAAAAGCAAGGTCGCTTTTCATATCAATGGTAATGAACATACGGTGCACTTTTTGAAGAAACAATTTCAAGTAAATGGTATTCATGTTATTGAGAAGGCTCCGACAATTACTATTGGAAGTTTTCAACTCCCTCTTCCTACTACCAAAAAGAAATATGAAACACTTATAATTGGGGAGATGCATATCCCCGTTGAGGTAACCTAGTGTTTTACAAAGATTCTTCGGTTTCATGTTACTCGGAAATGGTTTGTTAATAAGACTTGATCAACCTTATAATGGATTCTTTTTTAGGGGCATGTGGTCGATGAATTTAGTAAGCACAACCTTCTATACCCACTTTTTGTTTTTTGCTATTTTTAGTTTAATGCAATAAAATGCCATGATTATCCTGTTTTCTGAATTATTCGTGCAATAAAAAAGCGCCCAGAAATAAAAGTGCTCAGAATGCAATAAAATTTTGATATGAATTTTTATACAATATTTAAGAATTTTTGGCACTGGAAACACACCAGGGGGTGCCCCAGGTGCCCACAAGGCACCAGGGTGCACCACACCCCCTGGTGCGCCCTGGTGGCTTGTGGGCCCCACAGGGACCCCCTCACTTATCCCTTCAGCCCACTTCATCTCTTACCTCTAGCAAATATTCCTGGTAGCTCCCTCTCTCGTGTTCTTGCTCCCAAACCTGAGATTTTTGATCTCTTTACTCGGAGCTCCATTTCCGAAACTGTTTTGGGAGATTGCTACTTGGTATGTGACTCCTCCATTGCTCCAATTAGTTTTTGCTCTAGTGGATTATATTTTGCATAATTGGCTACTCTTGGTGCTACTGAAAATGAGCTTGCATGTTGAATTCTTTGAGTCCTAAGTAGTTTGAATGCTTGATATGGCCTCTAGGCACTTGTATGAGTAGTTGCTATTAATTTTGTTAAGTTTTGTTAACGTCATTTTGTGGCCCAAATTTTTTCAAAAATTTGTTCTTAGGAAGATGAATTTCTTCCGGAGGAGTTCTTCCAGGAGGAGGTCCGCCGAGGCATCATCTAGCGAAAGCCCCGCACACCAATCATACGTTGAACCGAGGGCAAGTTTGGTGAGAGGTGCCGAAGCAAAATCATGTAGATGGCCGTGCAATGAGTTCATGCTAGGTGCAGGCATCAAGGAAGAATTTGACCAATACATTCTCAACACCGAGCTCTCCGCCTTCCTCGCAGATAAGCCACCACAGCATTACAACCTCACTCATTCATTCACTCAAAACTTTGAATATCATCCGCGCACTTCTAGAGTTTTATTTCATCTGTATGACAGATCTTATGCTATGTCTCTAGAAGAGTTTTGTGCTGCATGCAAAATTCCATATTGGGGTTCTTTAGAACCATCAAAATCTGATTATGAATCGTTTCTTAATAGCCTTTGCAACGGTGAGGATAGGGGAGTGACGCTGGCCAGAATAATTAGCATTCACTTTCCCGCTATTCGGTATTTTGCACTTTTTAATGGTAAATGGATTGTTGGTAAGCAAGACTGCAGTGCACTTTGCGCCCCTAATATGAGTCTTATTCATACAGCTTTGACCGGTAGCAAGCATTATAATCTTGGTGCTATTGTTGCACATAGACTGCAGCGTAACGCGGGTAATGGAGACTTGTATGGAGGAATTTATGCCTCCCGTGTAGCTGCAAGGCTAGGGGTCTCGCCCATTTCTAATGATCCCCTCCTACCTGATAAATATTTGAATTTCGAAACAATGCAAGAACATAAGTTTTTAAAACGTGACGCACACGGATATGAATACAACTTAGTTTTTAATAAATATCGCTCTGTGTATGTTGCTTTGCCTGCTCCTGCCCAATTTGATTTTCAGAACAAATGGAGATATTTTCTATTGGAGAGCAAGGTGCACGAGTACAAGGCGGCAGTTGAGGCTGCTCGTCTGGCTGAGGAGGCGGCTCAGAACGCCTCTACGAGCTACCACTCCGATTATTATCTGGGACAGCCATGGCAGTAAACCAAGCTAGGCCACAAGCCTAAGCTTGGGGGAGTACGTATCTCTCACCGACATTATATTCATGTTCACACATTTCATTCCAATTGTCGGTGTTCATACTCTTTCATTGTATAATCCATGTTAGTTTTATTTTCTCGCTTTCTTCTTTTGTCTTTGAAAAACTTTGAGAAAATCCAAAAACATTTATCGCTTCTTTTCGGTTTTCCTTTTTAGCTTAATTACTTGTAATTTCTTTCTTGTCTAGTTAATTCGTAGTAGTAAAAGAAAACCCAAAAAGATTTCTCATTTCTTCTTTTGCTTGTTGGGAGCTTTCCCGTGTAAATAGTTTTTCTCGTTTTTCGTTTTCTTCTTTAATTTGCTTTCTTCAGAAAAACTAAAAACTCCAAAAATATTTTAGTGTGTTTCTTTGAAATTCTTTTCTTTTGTTGAGTCATCCTAGGGAGAAGACCACGATGAAAATGTTGAGTGGTTCTCATATGCTTTATTGTTGATCTAACAAAGAGCCCATATTACCTTGTCTTCTCCTTTGAATAAAATGTTTGCAGATTCTAGCTTAGTCCACGGCACTCTTGCACTATTATTATTTTCAAATCATTAATTCGTGCAAGTGAAAGGCAATAATGATGATGATTTGATGAAGTGACTGTGGCAAGGAAAAGCGGGTATGAACTCAACTTGTTTTCATTTTTGTAAATATGTTTAACTCAGTACCCATGATTCAGCATATTATGATTAAACATGTTTATGATGACAATTAGAGATTATAGTTGATCATGCCATGCTTAAGTAGCTAGGAGTGGATAATGATTTATCTTGAGTGTCAACATGCATTAAAATGATTGTGATGTAGTATGATGATATGGTACCCTCCTCTGAATGTTTCAAGTGGCTGGACTTGGCACATGTTCACGCATGTAGTTGATTCAAAACCAACATAGCCTTCATGACATTTATGTTCATGGTGCTTATATCCTACTCATGCTAGTATTCAATGTTGATTATTCATAATGCATGGTTATGACCATTTTCGCTCTCTAGCTAGTCTCTTCTCAACCTATTTGCTAGCCTTTGCCTGTACTAAGTAGGAATACTACTTGTGCATCAAAATCCTTAAACCAAAGTTATTCCGGATGAGTCCACTATATCTACCCATATGCGGTATTACTCTACTGTTCTAAGTAAATTGCATGTGCCACCTCTAAATATTCAAATGAACATCTGTTTTGTGTGCCCGTACCACTCATGGAGAGACAGGGGGCGGTCAATATCTTCCATGCTAAGCGGGTTATTCTCATAATGAGTGTTTATTCACTCGTCCTTACACGAGAGGGGCTGGTAATCGGGATGCCCAGTCCCATTATTAAAATTGTAGACAATAAAACAAACTCCCCCGGAAAGTTGTTGGTATGGAGGGCACTCGAGGATTCGTCTAGCCATGGCTTGTGATTGTTGGTGGATGGGGAGTAAACTTTACTTTACCGCTTGGGAACCGCTGCTAATTTGTTTAGCATGGAAGATATTGAAAACTCTCGGTCGTGACGTTGACAGGAAAGGCATACCTCCCAATTTTTTATTTATCTCTGATTTAAGCTTTGAGCTTTGGCACCTCTGCAAATCGCTGCTTCCCTCTGTGAAGGGCCTATCTATTTACTTTTATGTTATTTTACTTTTGTTGTTGAGTCATCACCTTCTCAAACAAGCACCAGTCCTGAGAGCACTATTGTCATTCTCATGCATTGTGTATAGTTAATGTTGTGTGCATCATGACTAGATCTCTTCTACCATGAATTACAATGTTTAGTCGCTGCTTGAACTTTGGAGGTGCTCTGCATTTATGTTTTGCGGTCTCAGAAAGGGCTAGCGAGAAACCATGTTGTCATATTATATCATGATTGTTTTGACAAAGTGTTGGCATTTGAGATGTTTTATTATTGCTCGCTAGTTGATTATGCCATTGATATGAGTGAATATAATTTCTAAGAGTAATCATTTGCATGGTTAGTCATAATCTTTGCTGAAAACCTGGGTATTATTTAAGCATATATACAGATACAAGAACAAAAGAGTTCGTAAAAGTTTTTCTTTATCACTTTCAGTTTGTCAACTGAATTGCTTGAGGACAAGCAATGAGTTAAGCATGGGGGAGTTGATACGTCTCTGTTGTATCTACTTTTCCAAATACTTTAGCTCTTGTTTTGGACTCTAATTTGCATGATTTGAATGGAACTAACCCGGACTGACGCTGTTTTCAGCAGAACTACCATGGTATTGTTTTTTGTGCAGAAATAAAAGTTCTTGGAATTGGACGAAACTTTTTGGAGATTCTTTATGGAATAAATAAAAAATACTGGAGCCAAGACCCACTGGAGGGGGGCCACCTGCTGCCCACGAGGCACCAGAGCGCGCCACCCCCCCAGGCGCGCCCTGGTGGCTTGTGGGGCCCACGTGGCTCCGTTGACCCTAATCTCAGGCATATAAATTCACAATTCCAGAGAAAAAATAAGAGAGGAAGTTTTATCATGTTTCACGGTATGGAGCCGCCGCCACCTCCTGTTCTTCATCGGGAGGCCAGATATGGAGTCCGTTCAGGGCTCCGGAGAGGGAGATCTTCCGGCATCGTCATCACCAACCATTCTCCATCACCAATTTCATGATGCTCACCGCCGGGAGTGAGTAATTCCTTCGTAGGCTTGCTAGACGATGATGGGTTGGATGAGATTTATCATGTAATCGAGTTAGTTTTGTTAGTGCTTGATCCCTAGTATCCACTATGTTCTGAGATTGATGTTGCTATGACTTTGTTATGCTTAATGCTTGTCACTAGGGCCCGAGTGCCATGATTTCAGATCTAAACCCTTTATGTTTTCATGAATATACTTGTGTTCTTGATCCGATCTTGCAAGTTATATGCACCTATTACGTGTCATGATCCACAAACCCCAAGGTGACAATAATTGGGATTCTTTCCGGTGATTGCCGTAGTTTGGGGAGTTCATGTATTCACTAAGTGCTAATGCTTTGTTCCGGTTCTCTATTAAAAGGAGGCCTTAATATCCCTTAGTTTCCTTATGGACCCCACTGCCACGGGAGGGTAGGACAAAAGATGTCATGCAAGTTCTTATCGCAAGCACGTATGACTATATACGGAATACATGCCTACATTACATTGATGAATTGGAGCTAGTTCTGTGTCGCCCTAGGTTATGACTGTTACATGATGAATGTTATCCAACATAAATCACCGATCCAATGCCTACTATCTTTTTACATATTGTTCTTTTCTAAGTTACTACTGTTGCTACTACTGTCACCATTGCTACAAAACTATTGCTGCTACCATTACTGTTACTGTTACTACTATTACTACTGCTATCAAACTACCATACTACTATGCTACTGATCACTCTGCTGCAGATATTTAGTCTCCAGGTGTGGTTGAATTGACAACTCAACTGCTAATACTTACAAATTTTCTTTGGCTCCCCTTTTGTCGAATCAATAAATTTGGGTTGAATACTCTACCCTCGAAAACTGTTGCGATCCCCTATACTTGTGGGTTATTAGTATTGAATAGCATAATAGATCTGAACATATAATCTTCCACCAAATAAACCAACTAGCATCAACTACAAGATGTAATCAACACTACTAGCAACCCACAGGTACCAATCTGAGGTTTTGAGACAAAGATTGAATACAAGAGATGAACTAGGGTTTGAGATGAGATGGTGCTTTTGAAGATGTTGATGAAGATTGGTCCTCCCACGATGAGAGGATTGTTGGTGATGTCGATGGCGACGATTTGCCCCTCCCGGAGGGAAGTATCCCCGGCGGAATCTCTCCGCCGGAGAGAAAAAGTGCTCCTGCTAAAGTTTCGCCTCGAGACGGCGGCGACCCGTCCCGAAAGTCTTCTCTATATTTTTTTTAGGGAAAATGGGCTTATATACCAGAAAATGGGCACCGGAGGCTGGCAGGGGCCCCACGAGCCACCAGGGCACGCCTGGGGGGGAGGGGGTGGCGCGCCCTGGTGCCTCATGGGCACCTGGGTGGCCCCCTCTGGTACTTCTTTGCTCCAATATTTTTTATTTATTCCAAAATAAATCTCCGTAAAATTTCAGCTCATTTGGAGATGTGCAGAATAGGTATCTCTGACATAGCTTTTTCAGGTCTAGAATTCCAGCTGTCGGCAATCTCCCTCCTTGTGTAAATCTTGCATATTAAGATAGAAAAGGCATTAGAATTGCTCCACAAAGTGTTATACTGATTAAAAACACTATAAATAACAGTAAGAAAACATGATGCAAAATGGACGTATCAACTCCCCCAAGCTTAGACCTCGCTTGTCCTCAAGCGAAAACCGATATCGATAATCATGTCCACATGTTTAGAGAGAGAGGTGTCGATAAAAACAAAATACAGACATAGTGGCATCATGATCATTATTATAACAGCAATATTCATTATCATAGAACTTTTCATGAGCAAGTAACAATTCATCACAACAACGAAGTATAAGACATAAACTTTCTTGAAAACTAACAAACTATGTTCTTAGTCAACAATGCAAATGCAATTCATCATATTTTCAGGAAGGGTCTCATGTAGGAGCTTGTTAGCAAGTCCACATACTCAACCATCATTTAGTCTTCTATGATTGCTAACACTCACAACATATATATGGAGCAAAAAGTTTCAGCCAGACACATAGAAAGATAGGGGCTTATAATTTCACCTCCCAACTTATTCACCTCAAGGCTAATGTCAATAATAATAACTCATGATCACTCATATCCAACTGGATATATGTGCCAAGATCTTTCCCCACCACATGATGCTTGAAAAAGAGAAAAATAAAAAGGAATAGAGGAGAACACTATTGACTCTTGCATAAAAAGTAAATACATAAAAGTAAAAGATAGGCCCTTCATAGAGGGAAGCAGAGGTTGTCATGCGCCTTTTGTTGTTGGATGCACAAGCTCTTAATGCAAAGGAACGTCACTTTATTTTGCCCCTTGTGATAGCAACCTTTATTATGCAGTCCGTCGCTTTTATTTCTTTACCATCACAAGTTCGTACAAAGCTTATTTTCCCTTACAATAAAAGTTCATACATATTTAGAGGCAATTTTTATTGCTTTTTGCACCGATGACAACTTACTTGAAGGATCTTATTCAATCCATAGGTCGATATAGTGGACTCCCATGACATGAAACTGGGTTTAAGGGTTTTTGGATGCACAAGTAGTATCTTTGCTTGGTGCAGATTTTTGGCTAGCAAAGATATTGAGCAGGCACCACATGTTGGAGGATCCATGACAATATAACTTCTATTTGAATATAAGCAAACATAATTCATTACGTTGTCTTCCTTGTCCAACGTCAAAAATTTGACATAAAATACTTAATGGGGGCTCACAATCATAAAAGATGTCCAAGATAGTGTATTTGCATCTGAATCTTCTCTTCCCTTATTAATTTTTTCATGAATTGCATCATTGACCAATGTTATGCTTGTTAACCTTCAATAAATTTTACCACTTATACTTTTCTTTACGTAATGTCATTACTTTCAATAAGATTAGCATATGATCTTTTTCATTATTTTCATTCCTAGGATTGAAGCATAAAAGTAAAGAAGCAAAAACTCAAACTACTCTTTATTATATAACTCTCAACTCAATTACATAGATATATAGATCACGAAACTAGCACTCAAAAATAGATCATACTAAACTTTTATTCAACTAACTCATGAAATAACTATGGATCGAACTAAAAATAGGTAAAGATGATAAAAGTGATGGTGATACGATACCAGGGCGCCTCCCCCAAGCTTGGCACAAGCCAAGGGGAGTGCCCATACCCGTGTGCTCAAGTTTCTTTCTTCAGAGATGATGGTGGTGATGAAGTGGTGAGCTTGTCCTCCAGCTTCCATGGCATAGGTTCCCCATCATAAAAGGATGAACGAGTCTCCGGAGTCCTGAAACTTCCAGCTAAATTCATACCCTAGAATTTTACCTCATACTCAAAAGTTTGGTTTTGAAGATCATAGATTTGGCCTTGCAGATAGTCAATTTGTTTGTCGAGCTTGAAGATGATGTCCCCCATTGATTGGCCATCCACCCTGTGATCGCGGGTGAATTCCGTGATCATAGTGTGGTTGGCACTGAGTCCATGTTCCACCATCCCTTGGCACTTGAAGATCTCCTGCTCCACCGCTTCGAGCCTGGCCTCCATGCTCCCGGTCTTCTTGGGTCCTTGAACGTCCCGGATGTGAAGCACCCCCTCATGCATCTCGATGGCTTGAGGGTCTTTCATCACCTCTTGTAGGTAGGGGTTGATGACCTTCTCGTAGAACTTGTCCTTGGAAGAGCTTGGTGGAGCCATAGCGATCTAGATCTGTCAGAAAAATAGCATGAAAAAGAACAGAGGAGATTTCTATGATACGGTGGTCAAAATGTCCGAGAGTATATATAAAGAATTTTTATCATGCAAAACAAGTAATCCAGGAGAAAACGAAGTCGGGAAGGCTCATGAGGGGCCCACGAGCCACCAGGGTGCGCCTGGGGGGGTTGTTGGGTAACGTAGCAGAAAACAAAAATTTCCGGTACTGCGAGCATGCCCAGGATCACTATGGAGATGCATAAAGGATTTGATCTGATCGTTACCTACTCGTAGCATAGCGGAGGTAGAGTCGATGTAGATTGTCAGTGCAGATCCCCGCAGCTAGGATTTACAACCTCCCAACCGCGAGGATGTACTCCCTCGTCTGCCCCCGGACAGTCCCTCGGACAGCCCTTCGGGAGGCGGTCGGACAGTCCCCCGAACGGTGTCACGGACAGCCCTTCGGGCAAAAAGATCGAACCTACAACCTCTCTACAAGGTTGCACACATACGGTGTCAGTTATCCGGCAGGGCTTTGCCATCCAGAACTAGTTCCCACCGAAACCCAGACAGCCTTTCGGCTCTACGAAACTCTTTTCGTGGGAGGGAGAGAAGAAGCCAGATCATTGCATGGCATTGTGTGACAGAGTTTGAGTCAGTGTGGAGAGCTCCTCTCCACTTCTATTCATAGGAAAACCAAGGGGTAGAGTTGGCATATTAAAATACCAAAGCACCCACACTTTATGTCACACATAAAGGGCATAAAGGGCATAAAAGGATGGCATGTAGAGCTCCATGGAGGAGCTCCACCCTTGGCCGGCCACCCTCATGGGGGCCCCCCAAAGGGGGTTCCTTGGTCCTTAAGTCCTTCTAGAAGCCTTTTGGGAAAAGCCCTAAAAGGTGGCTTTCCAAAAAAAGCAACCATAAAATGATTTTCACTATTCACAGAAACATTTTTCCATGACCGTTAAATCCGAAAATATTTCCGTGGGTCTTAGAATAATTCTAGTACCCACTAAAATGATTTTGGACGTGTTCCAAAACAATTCTGGATTAGTGATTTTCATCTGCGAAAAGCAACCAAAGCGGTTCCGGCAGCTCCGGAACATTTCCAGTTTTTCTTCTGCAAAAATCCCAGAAGTTTCTAGACCAATTCTGGCACTCTCCAAGAATTTCCAGGCATGTGCCAATACCAATTTGACTTAATGGTATACCCTGAAACAACTTTTCAGTTTTACCGAAACTCTTCCGGTGTTCTCTCTCCGGAACTCTTCCGCTGTCTCCGAAACTTTTCCGATGACTTTCTCTCAGACTCCCTGTCTAGTATTCAGCAGATAGGTGACCCTTAAGTGTGTGACCCTATAGGTTCGGTGAAGTATAGACAGGGCCGGAACACTTTCCCATCAATGATCAACATCGGAGTCGTGGACACCCATATTGACCCCTATACCCACATGAATAAATATCCGAGTGAACCTCCAGTTGCCGTGTGCTATTCTTGTTGCTTCGCGATATGTTAAAAACACCTGAGGTGAGATTTATCGGCATCCCCGTGGATCAACACTTGTCCACAATGCCAGTTACCTCATTATCGGTTTTGTTCTCTTTTCTCGTTTCCGTGTTCCGGTATCCCTGTGATCAAATCACAAGGTGTCTGGCCAGAGATATCTCTCCATTGTCGGACGAGCAAATCCCAATCTTGAGCTATCAAGTTACTTGTCATACTTTCCCATGAACCCGTAAGCCGCCATAATAGCCACCCATTTACGAATGACGTTTAATAAACTCCAAAGTTCATGAATCAAGCATGAAGGAACTCGATACTCTCATGGTCTAAGGAATTATGCAAACATTAACTTTCTCTGTGTTATTAACCATTAACTTGTGATGAATGTATCTCATAGCATGACATCAATCACGTAAATTCAACACAAGTGTTCTCCTAACATTGTGCCCTCAAAGTTGTCGGCATAGTCATGCCCATGATCAGGAAAACAGAACCATCATGCAACAATTGAGCTAGTCTTAGAGGCCAGACTAGGAATACATATTACCATTTATTATTCCACAAGTGCATATGAGTCTTCCTCCGAGCCTCGTGGTTATTGTAGACTCGAGAACCATAGCAGTTATAGCATGGAACATAAACATAATTATGAACATGGAGACAAATAATAGCATTTATTATTGCCTCTAGGGCATATCTCCTACAGACTCCCACTTACACTAGAGTCAATAATCTAGTCAATGCTAATGCACTTCACACCTATGGCATACTAGTGTAAAAATGCTTCGCTTATGGTATAGTCTTCGTCTAATGGACCTGACAACTTCAGCTCCGTGTGTATCTTTGCATATCCTCGCATTTTCACGCTTTCACAAAATTCATATTTTGTGTGGACTTGGCTTTGTATATATGTGAATCACTAGTCGAACCTTGATTCCTCAGACTGAGCTATGGAGCAACTATCTACAATAGTGTCCCATTGGCCAAAGCCATCTTGGAACCATACTAAGTTCATGAATGAACTATATGATTCAACATCTTCTTTGTCACTTCCAAAGTGTCAACATACTTAGCCTTTGTTATAGAATTCGCCACAGTATCCTGTTTAGAACATTTTCCAACTACCGTGCCACCATATCGTGTATTACGGAAAACCCTTAACTTAAATCGAAAATCGCATGGAGCATTGATGAAGACTGTATCGATATAACCTTTTACAATGAACTCTTCATAATCTCTGCTTGCAAGAAAACATGGCATCAGTGCTACTCTAGTACACAATGACATTTTTCACTGTTGTCCCATGATCAGCACTTTGATCACTATGGTATCTATACTCGCAACAGCTTGGGAGTATCGGACATACCTGGTTGTTTTACATACCATGTAATACATGATTAATCCAAACACAAAAGTGTGTGGAATCTCCATCATGTATTTTGCTCATCAGTGTTTTGGGACACCGAGTCTTGCAAAGCTCTTTCCATGTGACTTAGGCAAGAATTACTCCTTGGCGTTCTTATGCTAAACTGTTTTAGCATCTTGTCAATATATATTTTTGGCTTAGCCTATTAGGCAATTCTATCTCTGTAGATAAATATGCCTAACATCAAGGCTACTTAGCCCAAGCACTTCATCGAAAAACTATTTTCAATGAAGTCCTAATTCGTGTCAAGAAATTTATATTATTTCCAATCAACAATGTGTCAAGCACACAAGGTTTTTACAAATATTATTATGCTCCCTCTTACTTGAAGGAAATATGCCTAGAGGCAATAATAAAGTTATTATTTATTTCCTTATTTCATGATAAATGTTTATTATTCATGCTAGAATTGTATTAACCGGAAACTTAGTACATGTGTGAATACATAGACAAACAGAGTGTCCCTAGTATGCCTCTACTTGACTAGCTTGTTAATCAAAGATGGTTAAGTTTCCTATCCATGGACATGTGTTGTCATTTGATGAACGGGATCACATCATTAGGAGAATGATGTGATGGACAAGACCCATCCGTTAGCTTAGCATAATGATCGTTAAGTTTATTGCTATTGCTTTCTTCATGACTTATACATGTTCCTATGACTATGAGACTATGCAACTCCCGAATATCGGAGGAACACTTAGTGTCCTATCAAACGTCACAATGTAACTGGGTGATTATAAAGATGCTCTACAGGTGTCTCCGATGGTGTTTGTTGAGTTGGCATAGATCGAGATTAGGATTTGTCACTCCGATTGTCGGAGAGGTATTTCTGGGCCCTCTCGGTAATGCACATCATATGAAGCCTTGCAAGCAATGTGACTAGTGAGTTAGTTACGGGATGATGCATTACGGAACGAGTAAAGAGACTTGCCAGTAACGAGATTGAACTAGGTATGATGATACCGACGATCGAATCTCGGGCAAGTAACATACCGATGACAAAGGGAACAACGTATGTTGTTATGCGGTTTGACCGATAAAGATCTTCGTAGCATATGTAGGAGCCAATATGAGCATCTAGGTTCCGCTATTGGTTATTGACCGGAGATGTGTCTCGGTCATGTCTACATAGTTCTCGAACCCATCGGGTCCGCACGCTTAACGTTCGATGATGATTTGTATTATGAGTTATGTGATTTGATGGGCCTTATTGGGCCATACGGGAAAAGAGGAGGCAGTCCAAGGGGTGACTGCACGCCCCCCCCCCCCCCCCATGGCAAGTCCGAATTGGACTAGGGAGGGGGCGGCGCCCCCCTCTTTCCTTCTCCCTCTCTCTCCTTCCCTCTCTCCCCCTCTTGGAAAAGGAAGGGGAGTCCTACTAGGATTAGGAATCCTAATAGGACTCCCCCTTGGTGCGCCTCCCCCTTAGGCCGGCCACCTCCTCCTTCCCTCCTTTATATACGGGGGCGGGGGCATCCCAAAGACACACCAAGATTTGTCTTAGCCGTGTGCGGTGCCCCCCTCCACAGTTACACACCTCGGTCATATCGTCGTAGTGCTTAGGCGAAGCCCTGCGCCGGTAACTTCATCATCAACTACAAGAAAACTGTTATTCCATGACGGATTTCTGGTGACGTTCTCTGAAACCATCATGATCTATGACGGATTTCACTGCTTCGTCATGAAATCCGTCACGGATTAGTGAGGTGAGAACAAACCCAATGACAATGGCGCCCTCACGACGAACCGTCACAGATACCGTCATAAATCAATCAGCTATACACCAAACCGACCGTCATGGATGGCTCATGCTGATGTGTCATGCGTGCCTGACCCACACATGTCAGGTTTATTTTTTTAAGCTGTTCGAACCGTCACGGTCTCATGGACGGCCTGCTGCTCTTTTTTAAGGAAAAAACAGACTGCTGCTGTTGCGTCGTCCTGATGTTGATTTTTTTAAGGGAAAACGTACTGCGGTTTTGTCGTCCGTCATGGACGGCCTTCTGCTGTTATTTTTTCTACTATTAGGAAAATGACTGCTGCTGCTGCGTCGTCCCGATGTTGCTTTTTTTAGGGAGAAAAAATAGACTGTTGTTGTGTCCGACGTTGGGCTGCTGTAAGATTTATGTTTTTTTACAAAAAAAACCGTATGGTTTCTTAATTAAAAAAGGAGAAGCGGCGAGAGGGGATCGTACTAGGGACCTCACGCGTATACATGCCTAGGCCACTACCGCTAGTGTTACATTCCTTTCCAATTTCTTAAATAGAACGAGCCCAGTTTATTAGTTAAAAAAAAAGAGATTGAACGGAGAATCGAACCACGTAGCACTAACCTCTACATTCCTTGCCTGGTAGGCTATAGTTCGCAGACCAACCATGCTTTTAGTAATTTGCACGTGTAGGCAACAATATATTTTCTTCTTTTTTTTGCCAAAAGACAACAATAGTTATGTTCTACTCCCTCCGTCCCATCTAGACAAATCTAAGACAAGTAATTTGGGACGGAGGTAATACTTAACGTCAATGTATAGCAAACATCCACGAAATCTCCTAAAACATTTGTGCCAATCTTATGGATCAATAATATTGTTCCATGCCCAATTATAAGAATTTTCTTCCATACTTTGATATTATTATCATTTTTTTCAATAGGTTGCAAATAGAAGTTTGAGTTATCCCTAAGTATCTTTGACATTTTCATCTATTTCTAGGATTGAGCTAAAATAAAACATAATTCCTTAAATAACTTTTTTGAAATGTTTAAACATTATTTGACTTACATATACATCAAAATGGAATTACCTCCAATAAGCACACATAAATTCATTTAAACTATAGAAAATACTAAATCATCTCTAAAATTATTGAAACTCCTACAAAACAAATAATAGGGGTACGCCGCATGCTTTAATTAAAAAAAAAGAACCGCACATGAATGGAACTTGAACCGGAGACATGAATTTTAAGCGGTTAGCTCCTTCCCACTTGGCAACTATGTTGTTGTGATATGAATGAGACATTTTTAATTAGTAAAGTACATATAGCCACACTTTTAAGGCTGCGGATCCCAGGGACATGTAGCTTTGAACAATCATATTTGTGTGAAGGAATGTTTCGTACGATTAACTAAAATGTCCAACTTGTATTTTAAAAATGTTTAACATTTTTTCCAAAAAGTTCAAACATGTATCTTGAAAAAAGGTTTATCATTTTTTTGAAAAATGTGTAACGTGTATCAAAAAATGTTTCGTGTGCATACAAAAAATGTAGAACTTCTATTGGATAAAGTTGACATGTATTTTTTAAAAAGAAAAGGAAAAAAAATAAATAGAAAAAATGAAAAATGAAAAATGAAAAATAAAAAATGAACAGAAAAAAATGAAAAACAAAAAAAAATCGATGAAAACTGTAAAACACATAAAACCAATAATAGAAATACAAAGAAAACCGTGAGCTCGACCTCAGAATTTCAACCCAATTGAAAGGGAAATCTTTTTTCCATTAATAAAGTGCATAATTTGATTTAAAGCAAAAAGAAACAAATGATATCCACGAAAGTTTTTTGGTTTTATGCTTTCATGTTTTTTCTATTTTCTTCACTTTTTCTGTTTATTTTTAAAGACTAAAACTTTTTAAATACTACATCAACTAATCAGAATGTTCATTATTTATTAAAAATTATTTATTGTATACTTAAAAAATGTTTATCATCTACTAAGAAATGTGCATCATTTAGAGAATACACCACGAATTTACAAAAATTGCATCCTTTATTTTTTTTTACTCTTCTTTATGTAATCATTTAGAGAATACACCATCAAAAAACCAAAAAAGAGAGAAGAAAAAAAAAAGCAAATCCTAAACAGAAAACCAAAAAACCAAAACCAAAACCACAAAACAGAAAAATGAAAGGAAAAAAGGGCGAACTTAACAGACGCGGGCACGTGCGAAAGCCTCGAACTAGGCCGACCAGAAATAGGTTGAAAAATCAAATTTGAACTGCAAGTGTGTGAAGTAATGGCCATAAATTGGTTGAAAAATCCTATTGGTGGTCTTTTGTCAATGTTTAGGCCTTATCCAACAAAAGAAAAGCAGTGTCAAACACCAGGGTGCCAAGGCTCGACCACCAACATGGAGCTTGTTGGTTTTTTAATTCTAAAAAATTCAAACAAAGTCAGAAAAACATGAAACTGGACATGGTGTCGTGATATGACCCCTAAAGTCCGTGATAAAAATCTGAGCATGTTTCACAAAATTTGTCACGTAGACTGCTTAGAAATCGGAGCACTTCCGAGGAAGAATATAGGTTTTCGAGAGAGAACGGGTCAGATTTGAAGACAAAGCAATGGTTGCTTTGTCTGTTTGGTTTTGAATTTTTTTTCTACACTCAACATACGCCATTACATGTGACGTGTAAAAATTTGGCTTTTTTGGATCCGTTTGCTATATTTAAGCCACTTAAGTGCATTTCTAGACATTTAATGAATATAGCTCAAATTTGAACAGCAAGTGTGTCAAATAATGGCCAGAAATGGGTTGAAAAATCCTATTTGTGGTCTTAAGTCTATGTTTAGGCCTTATCGAATAAACGAAAAGCAGTGCCAAACACCAGGGTGCCAAGACTCGCCCACCAACATGGAGCTTGTTGGTTTTTTAATTCTATAAAATTCAAACAAAGTTAGAAAAATATGAAACTTGGCATGGTGTCATGATATGACCTCTAGATTCTGTGGTAAAAATTTGACAATGTTTCATGAAAGTTGTCACGTAGACTGCTTAGAAATCGGAGCAGTTCCGAGGAAGAATCTAGGTTTTTTTTTTAAAAAAAAAATCACCGGGGGGGAGCTCCCCACCTGAATATATTTCTCAGTTTTGTAACCCAACATTTGCCTGATTACAAAGGTGAATTACATAAGCACGTGTAATCGTGATAAGAAATAGGAACGCCATAATGAGGCAGCCTGTTTATGCGCCGGCTTCTTCATCCGGTGCGTCCATAGCATAAGGTCGTCGATGATTCGTTTGAGGGTGAAGATGCTGTGGTGGTTCTGTTGCTTGAAAGTCATGGCATTTCTGGAGTGAGAAAGGGTCAGGTTTGAAGACAAAGCGATGGCTGCTTTGTCTGTTGGTCTTGAATTTTTAACATTTGAAGTGTATACGAGCAAGAGAAAATATCTGGTGTGTACGAACTTTAGAGTTTGTGTTCAGTTATATGAAAACCCCGAGAGATGTATCAATTTGTGAACAATGTTTGGTCCAATTTCCATCAAAACTTCTGAAATTTTTATGCTGACCTTATGAACCTATAATATGATTTCTTAAAAAATTACATATTTTATTTACCGCTTTTAGATATTATTATCATTTTCCCAGATAGGTTGCAAATAGAAGCTTGAATATAATATAGTATGTTGCATGTAAATTCTTTTGGGGGCATTTTGGGTAAATATTTTTTCCCCGGGAATATGTTTGCAAGGTACTACGAAAGGAACCTTTATTTAGTATTTCAAAAAGTGGAAAATACACATTATGTATAAACTATATAATACATGTTCACATATCATAGGAAACGTGTATGTATTTAAAAAAATATGTTTAAAACATATAGTTACGTGAAAAGAAAATTTCATGTATTAAAAAAGATACCCACATGTTTAAAAAGATGTTCACATATGTCCAAATAATGTTCTCAGATCGAAATGAAAACTGAAAAAGAAAATAAACAAAAATATGATTAGTGTTTACAGAGGAGGCGTGTATCCAGGGTGAGGTAATTCCTGAGTTCTAATTGGTTGTTCCAGCCATCCCATGGATCGCACTCTCCCACCGTCCGATCCTCCACATCCAACAGCAATAACAGCTGTCCTCCTTTCTCTTTTTTCTCCTACCTACCCCACGTGCCGTAGTGTGCACTGGAAAACTGCAGAAGCTCTCGCCAGTCTATTCCCCTAGCCAGCGGCGCCATGGAGGAGGACGACCACTCTCAGACCCACCACGAGCGCACGCCCCAGATCAGCGACGATGAAGATGAGGTCGTCATCTATTGCCCGGGCGCCCGACTGTAACAAGTACGTCCAGTTCGTCCCCGCCGGCACGCTGTTCCAGCAGCTGGGCAAGGACGGAGAGATGGAGCAGGTGCCAGGCGGCCACCGCGGTGGAGGGGGGCGTCAAGCGGACCAAGATCATCATATGCCGCTCCAACGCAGGGGCTCCTCGTCTCAAGGGACCCCGTCGGTGAGGAGCTCCGCGGACCCGTCGCCTCCGCGGACCCGTTGCCGAGGAGCTCCGCTGACCCGTCGCTGAGGAAGCTACGCCGACCCGTCCCCGGGGTGCTGCGCCGTGGAGGATGCTACCACCCAACGGCAAGCGCTGCGACAGCCTCCACTTCTGGAGTGGCGGCGTTCTGCGTTGTGGCCGACGGTGGCCGACGCTGTGACATATGGTTGACGCTGTCGCCGGTTAGCAATGTTCCTTGTGCGTGCTAGAGGTCGCCAAGGCAATGGGTACATGGGCGGCGACGGGCTCGTGGCTCTGTCCCCGGTGGAAGCGATGTCGAACTCGCGAGGAAGAAGACAGGGACCCGATTGCGTTTTCTTACTGCTTATTGGGGTCCTTTTTGCAAATCTTAGGGACCAGCTTGTAATTTCCAAAAAACTTTGGGTCTAGTTGTAGGATGTGTTGTACTAATGCTTTCTATTAAAT